>VZTI01005027.1:126158-257260 GCA_013397865.1 Struthidea cinerea | reverse complement strand
AAAAAAAAAAAAAAAAAAGTAAAAGTGAAATTAGATCAATCATTGTTTTTAAACCTGTACAAAATACATATTGCTCCTCATGCAGGCAAGCAATGCAGTGCTCACTGCCATACTGAGGCCAAGCTCTTAATAACAGCAGCAAGGGGAATATTTGGCATTCTAAAGAACAAGAGACAAGGACTGCAAAATATAACTAGCATTTCCATTTCCATTTTATTTTACTGGAGCAACAGGCCTTGTTGGCTTGGATCAGTTCATTTGCTTGACACTTAGATCAGAACACCTTAAGCTGTTGAAAAATTTTCAGTCTTATAACCACACACTTTGGTTTTTAAAGATATATGTGATTTGCTGACAACAATGTATTCCCTTTCTGCTTGGGAATGCTGTAGTGCACTTGTTAACATAGCTGAGTTTGGGTGCCAGTTTGATGCAAGAAGGAGAAAAGAAGTAAAGTCAAACCACGAAGCTGTGGCAACTCAGGGGAAAGTTCTTCATTCAGAAGGCACTTAAGTTGTTCTCATGCATTTCAAAATTATTATGTATTTCTGCTCATAAGCACCATTTGGACACTGAACCCTTATTACTTTCCTTCTGTATACTTTGTTAATTAACATAGGCTTCTTCAATTGCAAAACTATCTGGAACTGGTTCATTTTTAATTGTTCCTTTATTGTCAGTAATTAATTTGCCTTAGAGCAAATGAAGTTTTGCACATGTAAAATATGAAGAATTATGTTTATTTTGCAAGGTTTTATAGGAGACCAGATTTGTATAGTTGCAAGAAAAGTGTATTGTTCTGAGCCTAATGGTTTGCAACCAAAATAATTATTTAAATTGGAAGCTTGGGGGTAACTATTTTTTGCGATTTTACTGTAGGGATTGGACTTGATGATTCTAATGGGTCCCTTCCAACCCAGCATATTCTATAATTCTGTGATTTTATGATTATATGACTTTGAACTTTTCTAGGTATTCTTTTTTCCTGATTCATCACTCTTTATTTACACTTCTCAGATTATACACAGTATTGCCCCAAACACATTTGTTTTTATTCTCCTTCCTAGCTGTGTTTTTGTAATTCTGCTGAACTTACTCTCGTCATTTCCTTTTGCCTATTTTTGCTTGGTGTCTGTTGTTACTCTCTGTTACTCTTCTTTCCTTCCTTTCAAAAAATCCAGCTGTTCAGAGTAAGCCAGGGGAGATAGACTGTGCCATCAACCTTGGTGTTGTGCTGGCAGTGAAAGCTGGAAAAGCATTGGGTATCTTTCTGGAGTTTAAACCATTGTCTCTTCCAAAAGATAGTCAGTGATACTCTTTTCTTGGTGATGTACATCTGAATTGCTAATTGTTTTTGATTTATTGGAAGTAAACTATTTGTGGAGATGATAATAAAGGAATTCACCTGGAACTGTACTACCATTCCTATGTAGTTCAAGAAATAGGATGGATTCTGAATAATTACTCTGTGAAGGGATTACAAAAGGAAAAGTGATATTCAGATTAGTTTCGTTGTTTTGATTTTGCAGGGGTTTTATTAATACACTGAGTATGTCCTTTCTTTGAAGATTTCTAGGAAACAAAGCCATGCACTCTGCAAGGGGATTGCAGGTCCTAAGTGGAACATTGGTGCAGTTCTACAGCCCTTTATCCGATGGTCCACAGACAGGATAAGGTCTAGAATGAACACTTGGCAGTGTTCATGGATTGATTCATGCACCATTTATAGCACGTACTCATCTTCAGTTTTGTGATGAAAACTTTCATTACCCTCAAGAAGTTGCCTCATTGTTAACATTTGGTTTGCGATTGTAAATAACCAATTCAATACAGGTGACTGCAGCTGTACAGAATGGAGAGGGGACTAAATATTTACTGACAATATTTTAATTGAAAGAATTTGATGCTGCAAGTGACCCAGTGTCACGGGTTCTTTTTTTTCCAGAACATCTGATGGTGGAAAGACAGTCGGTACCATTGAAGTCAATCTTGTGAAGATGGGAGAGCTAGAGGAGGGGGAAACAGACCACATCACAGCAGATACCCAGGATCAAAAGGTAGAAACTCAGTTTATTGCACAAAGTTAATTAGAGTTATCAGTTGTACCAGATGTCTAAAATACTAATTGCCAAATTGGGTTAAGGACTTAAAACAAAATTTCTGTGTACTATAAGTGTAATATGTACACTTATCTCCTTCGACTAAAAAAAAAAAACCCACATGAAAATGTACAGAGTAATGTTCTAACCTGAGTTTCCTAGTCCCTTTCCTTCTTTAAGAAAAAAGTAGCTTATTTTTATCTCAACTGAATGTATTTGATCACTTCTGATCAAAAAACTGTCCAGAGAGATGCCGTAAATATGGCTTCTTTTTTCCTTGGATAGCTGCTCTGCTTTCTGCCCTTGAAGTCCTGTTCATGTTGATTTTTATGTGCAATCTGTGCCCACAGTACTGAAAAGCTGGGAAGAATGACAGACAGGCAAGCCGAAGAAGAGGTGAATTCCCTTGCAGAGGGGCAGGTTCAGCTGCATTTCATGGGAGCACACAATTTTTGCAGCCCTAATACGATGGGTTACTGCTTAACACTATGGTGTATTCTGTTCTTCATGGGGAAAAAAAAGTAGATATTGATACTGGGAATGCAGCATTTTTTGTTTGGAAGTAACATATAAAACTGTATTTTTTGAGAAAAGGACATTATTTTCAATATCTTTTCTGCTCAGCCAAACCAGTCTCCTCTTGGGTCAAATTCTGAGGGTAGATTTTTCACTTCTTTTTTCATCACTTATCTCAAAGGACTTCAATGCCTTTTTAAAACAGTAGATGAGTGGGACCAGTTCCAAAAAGCTAACAAGTGCTGTGAGATCTTTCTGATTTTGAACTGTAAAACTTGCACAAGATAGGCAACATGAGGGTTTTTTTTCAGCCTTCTCTTTCATTTTGCTTTTCTTCCATTTCAAAATGTGGAATCCTTGCAATTATTTGAGATGTAATTAATGAGCTGTGTCTGGCCTGGGGGAGACAGAAGGCTTTAGTAGCATCTTTCTAGGGGTTTCTAATACTTGTAAAGAAAGACCAGCCTTGTGACAGATGTATTTTCTGTGGTCTTTTAAGGAGTCCTCAGTTTGTACAAATTAGTTGCAGCACAGTCTTAGTTTATATGTTCATAGTGAGGGTGCAATTGTGAGACTGTAGAGTTACTGAATTACTTCAAATAAATAACTTTTGAATTGGGTTTGCTCACTTTTAGATAAACCATGTGCAGGAATTTCTCATGGAAGAGGAAAGTGATGGTTAAATTCGTTTTCAGATATCAACTGGTACAGAGTATATAATGACTTGCTCTCTGCCTTAGGTTTTCCAACTGAACTTCTAGAAACTGGGGAACAGAGCTCCCTATCACCTTTAGAGACTGTCATTTGTTTACCAGCTGGGGGTAGGAGGAGCATTAATAATATACTTCATACTACATTTAACACAGGTGTACACTGATTGATTTTTCCATAAACTTTTTATACTTTTATGCATTAATCTTATCAAAGAAATATTTCAGTTCACTTGTATAACAAATTACTTCAATCACAAACTGCGAGCACATTTTAAAGACTTTTATGTGCTTCCTACTTTTCCCTTGTTTAAAAATTACTGAAGTGTTTTCTTGCACTGTGCTTGTGAAAACTGCTTTGCCTAAAGAAACGTCTTTGAAAGCACAAAACTTGTCAAAAATTGTTTTAAACTAAAGTGCCTTATTCTTATAAATATAATAAAACTTACTTATAAAGCTAAACTATTAATATCTCTCAACCCTTCTGCAACTATACTGCTAGGAAACCTTTCTGTTTTATTATGGAACAGCTGATCATATTTTGTCATTTTCTTGGCCATAATTCTGATTATGTTACAGTATCTTGGAACAGAAATGTAAAGACAAAAATGTAGATTATAATTAGGGCTTCAGAAGTTTATATTATTATCAGTGATGGTTTTCAGCCTACCTTTTATAAACGGCGATGGATTTATTTCAGACCCCTGAATGTGTCACATTTGTTGTTGCATTTCTTTTGCAGTGTGCATTGGTTCGTGAGTGTACAGCCACTGAAAGCATAAGTGGGAAAGACAACCTACCTTCCTTAAATGCGGGTAAGAATTCCAACATCTGTAAGAGGTGGCTCTTGCAACGCTATGTCAGGTCCTGAAGAAAGCACATAGATTTGTGACAGAGCTCATAAAATCTCTTCAAATGCTGCACAGATGTTTAAGTTCAATATTTCAGTGTTTTATACATATTTGACAGTATCATTTTACTGAGAAATGTGAGGAAATGTGTGTCAATTATGCTTTCTGAAGCAGTGCATGAAATCTTCATCTCCTACATCTTTACTGTTCAATGATTTTCCAGACTGTCGGTGACTTCCATGGGCATGGAATTAACCTCGTAAGATTCTGTCATGTCGCTGCATGGCATTCTGTTAAATAATTATGCATTATTTGTAAGTGAATACCCGGGAGAATCAATCTGTCTCATAGCTGATGAAGTGGCAGTTTCAGTTTGATCTGGAAGCTGTCTGCCGTAGAATGAAGGGGGCTGTTGGCAAGGCATTCTCAATTCTAGGTCAACTCTGGGCTTGAGTGCATGGTGTTAAACTAGATCTATTTCTCTTTCATTATACTGAGAAATATTACATGCTGATATGCTGCGCCATAAAACTTTTATTAGGCCAAGTTTATGAATCTCCATTACTCTGCAGTAACAATGTCACAAATAAGTTATATGGGTCATCTGAAACCACAGTGCTGTCAAGAATTCTGTGTTTGCTGCATACAATTGAGGAGGAATGTTACTGAAATTTTACAACCTTTTAAAACCTTTACTGAAACTTTTTCATTTGACTTCTCTGATAGGACTAACTCATTAGACCAGCTTTGCAGTCTGAAGGAAGCACTAAAAACCTCCAAAAATTAAGTTGTGCCATGTATGCATGAATGCTGTAATTTTTTTCTGTGAATTATTGAGACTAGATGAGAAATGGAAAATTTTCTTCTGCAGAACTACCATTTCTTTTCATCAATTCAAAGTGAGAAAGATGTTAATTGAGAATTACTGAATATACTGAATCTGGCTCCAGAAATTCCTGAACTGGAAATAGCTGGAGGCAGGGAGGGTATCTTGCATCTCTAGGTATCTATTTATGGCTTTTCTTGGAGACAATTGAAGGATTTGGTCTAACTCAGTGCAGTTCTTTGATTCTGATTCTATATGTTATCCAGAATAGTGGGACTTAAAGAAATGACATTTCTGTTCAGAGAACGATACTGATTCACGATTGATTTTTTTCTATTTGTTGCCTCTGTTTTGTGGGTTTGATTGGGGTTTTTTGTTGACTTCTTTTGTATGGGAAAATGCTGTAGATTGTGAATGTATTTTGTTGGAGCTTCCAAGGTAGATGTTGGTTTTAGGAATATTGAAGTCTACATCAGTTTGTCAAGAATATTTGCACGCGATTCTATAGCACATCTAGACAGCGTTTCTACATTTATTATTCTCATATACAAACACACACTATAAAACCAAACCCCACCCAACACTACTAGGGTTTATAAAGTCAAATGTACTGTGGAGGGCTTTTTTTTTGGTCATTTTTTGGGTTTTCAGGTTTTTTAAAAGGATTGAGGGGAAGGAGCAGAACTGCAGGTGCATATGCAAGAAATGACAACATGCAGGATATCGGAAAGAGTTTGCACTCACAGGAAGTTTGTTCTGATAAGCCATTACTCTTCAGTCTGTTTCCCGCACTTGTGACTTTCTCTTCTCACCCAGCATCATCTCCACTTCCCTGCTGACACCAGCCACTGGTTCCAGGTTTTGTCAGTCCCATTCTTTTTATTGAATTCCCAATTTCTTTTCTTAGAAAATTTTAGCTCTCCTTTTATACTGTCAGTCTCTTTCCCCAACCGATCAGACTTCTTCCTCAGCATGCCTCTGTGACTGGGCTTCCTGTGGATTAAGGCTCTCTGTGTTGCCTGGAGACAGACTGGATTTTTCATAGGGGTACCTGTGTAGAAGTGTCAGGAAACCTGGTAACATCAACAGTGCCTGCACTGCTTTCCCTGCTGTGTTCCCTCAGAAGTACCCTCAGAACAGTATGTATTCCATGTACATACATATTTAGTACATGTGTATAGCGTTGTAAAGCTTTCTGGTACTTTCTGTTTCTTGTCGTGTTATCAGGCCTTCAAAATGATGAAACTGGAAAAAATACCCCTCTGTGAATCCTTAAGCCTGTAGGCATAGAAGCACACTGGCATTCTTCTGAAATTGAAGTCTTAGGATAGGGAACTCGCAGCCCTCCAGTGAGTTATGAGATGCTTATTCAGTGAGTGGGAATGAGTAGTGTATTTCAGTGCCTTATCACTATTCCATTTATACCCCAAGAGATTCAATTTACGTCTCAAAATTCAGTTATTTATTTATAACGCTGGAGAGTTTGCCAGTTGTTTGCATGTAAACAAATTGCACTCCAAATAAAAAAGAGAATAAAAGTAATTGAAATTAAGCAAAATTAAGAAAGCTGTAATTATTATTCCTGAGGTAATACACATCATATACCTATGCTACAAAGAAAGATATAAATGGAAACTCTTTTAGTAAATTAATAAATGGCAGAGATTTGCTTTGATCTATGTTCAATAGGGAATGAAAATAAAACCAGAGTATTCAATCTTTTATTATTTTTTTATTCTGCTTACAGGGGAAGCAATGTGAGGGATATTTCATGGAATAAAAAACACAGAGGTCTTCACACTTAAAAATGAGAATGTCCAAAAATATGGATGGGTAAATACATGGCATTGGCTTCTAGGCTTGATGCTACAGAGAAAAGCTTTTAAAATTGGCTTTTCTCTTTTTTAACCACTGCAGCTCATGTGGATTTTATTTTTTTTAAATGCCTCTCATGTTCACTGTCTAAATACAGGAGGGATCATGTTTATGAAACTTCCACTCATTTTAATAACTTCTTCTTATAAAAGCCAATTCTACTCTTGCCATTCTTATTGTTTGGGTGCTTTTACAATGCCTTCTAGAATTCTGTTCTAGACAACTTGTTATAGTTAGAAATTAATTATTGTTGTAGTTTTGGAAAGGAAGATACTTCTGAAATTTTTATGGAATTGCAGGATTTCAGTAGTTCTGCTTATGAGGAAAACATCAAGCACTATGCAGCTTTTACTGACAATCTCAAGCTTTAGCAATACTGCATATTGGAATTATTTGGATTCTTTGGGAAAAATTCCCAGGCTTTTTTTCTGAGTTTGTAAATGAAATTTTCTTCCTAAACCCATGGAGAAATGATTTGAGCATTTTAAAAAACTACAACACGCTTGAGACTACCCCCATCTCAAAATTCAGACCTGAATCAAAGACCTGAAAATTCAGTTAGTACTTGGAGAGGAGTTTAATAATTCTAGCAACCATAAAAGTCACAATTTTAAGTGTCCTTTGTCTCTTGCTGCAGTCCTGATGAGTTTTCTGGGTTTTTTTTTTTTGGTGTTTTCTTTGTGAGGGTTGTGGTTGTGGTGACAGGGAGGAAAGAGATTTTTCAGCTACATATTTGCTTTAGGTTCTAACAGATTAACATGTATTTTTCAGTGCAATAGATTCTGAAGGCAAATTTAAGGGCTGTTCTGGGAAAAACATCCTTTGATAAACTCCTTAGGAAGTAGATATAAAAAGGTAAAATAAAGAAAAGAGCCTTTTGTGTCTGGGGCATCATCATTTAAAATGTCCTGGTAATATGTACCAGCCTGCTCCCTACTGATCAGGTGGCACAACAAAAAAAAAACAAACCCAACCCAAAATTATCATCTGGTTTAAGGCCAGACCTGAATTAGCCCTTAGTTTCCTGAGCCCTCCCTGACATTTGAAAATTGCATTCCCTGCCTTGTTAATGGGAGATGATTGGTGCCATATATCAGCCTTGTGAATTGACAGAGACTGTTAATATTACTGACAAGACTGGTTTCACTGATTGCAAGAATCCCAGCAAAAGAGAAGGAAAATAGGAGATACGCATTGCAGCATATTTTAACCAAGTGATATAATAAAGCCCAGGCACTGGGTGGAAGTTCATCATAGGCTTGGAGATGCTTTTTTCTGTAGTTAAATCTTCATGGTGAAGATCCTCAAACTCAAAATGTGGGTGGAAAAATGTTTGAACATTAAGATATTTTGGGTATTAGTAGTAAAGAAAAATTGCTGTTATTCAAATGTCAGCTATTTCAAGCATCTCTTTGGCTTAATTCATAACACTAAGTCAGAATTTAGTTTTCGAAAGTAAAATCACTAATAACTAAAGGCAAAATGACTCTAAAAAGGCTTCCAGTTTTTCATCAAAGACTAATGATGAAGGACATCTCAGTAGAGTGATGGGAATACAGAGCCGTACAACTACTTAAACATTGCTCCTTTCTTTGAGTTGCCAGCGATGGGTTTATTGTCAGTGTTTGTGTCCAAACTAGGACAGTCAGTATCTTTGAATCTCTGATCTTGTTTTAGGCCTTTTCTAAAGGATTTCTGTTAAAAAACCTGATTGCTTAGATAGCCAAGAGAGTTTGTGTATCTTTTATTTTTTATTCTCCATAAATCAGCCTACATAAGAATTAATGGTGTCAGGGAGTTGTGAATTGAAATGTCTATTAGTAGATGTCATTTTGACAGCAGCAGTTTCCCCCCAGCACACAAGGGGAATGCATTCCTTTGAGTTATAGACCACTCAGCAGCTGATCAATGGGAGCCTGCTGGAAGGCAGCTTTTTCCAGAAGGCTGACAGAAAGGTACCAGTGGAGGATTTGGATGGCTGTCCAAAGTCGTTCCGAGTTAGGAAGCTGTGGGACATGTGTGTTAAATGACAATCATCTGTCTCCAAGTAAGCTTATCAAAGCAGTCAAACAGAACATTTTCTTCCTCAGTTTTTTCCCTATTTGTTCTTTCTGGAAAATGAGAGTGGGGTAAAAGAAAAAGATGGAAAGGAGAGAGTAGAAGTTTCCCACCTTTATTATAGAGCATCACTGTAAGATCTGAACGGAAATGTAGCCAATATGTGAGAACTGTAAAATAAAAACACGATGGGTTGTAAGCATAATCTTCCAAAACACCAAGAAATGTGATTTTCTTATGTCATGTCGCAATAGTGATGTAAACACACTGAAAACAGTGTGTGTAACACAGTGACAGGGCTGTTATATTTATTTCTATGTAGTGGCAGTGTCTTGACCACATCAAGGATCAAGGTAACTCTAAAACAGTTGAAAATCAAGTTTCCTTTAATGTAGAAGCACACCTTCTATTTGTGTTAATGACTTCTGTGTGTGCCTGTCAAGGGGAAGATGCAGCTGAACTCTGAGTCCTGTGCAATTTATTGGAACTGTGAACCACTGTCAGTGGTTCTAGCAGGTGGCAAGCAATGGTGGGGACTGTATTGAGTTCATTGTTCATTTGTGCATTCTGGTTTTCCTAACTTCAGCTTAAATGTAAGAAAAGAGAGACTAATTTACATTCTCACTACTCTGAAATCCTAAATTCACAGGTTACCTACTATGCTGGTAAAATGTGATTTAATGACTGTACTAGTAATACTTTGTCCTCCACATGCTGGTACAAAAAAATGAAATAAAAATTAAATGTTTTTCATAGAATTGTAATGGTTCTAAAATTAATTTTGTAAGCAAGGGGGAAAATAATATATATTATTTTTTGCGTGAAATTGTTGCCGTAAATTTTCAGAGTCACATAACCACAGTAAAGCAATGATATTATTTTTCCCCTTTGCAGTGTTAAGAAACCCAGTCTGTAAGTTATATAGATTCCCTACTTCTGACAGCAAGTGGATGCGGATCCGGGAACAGATGGCTGAGACCACCCTCTCTTTCCATGTTCCTAAAGAATTAATAAATCTGCACATAAAGGAGGATATGAGAAGGTAAGGAAGAAGCAGCAGCAAGAGTAAGAAGTAAATTTTATTTTTCTGACTTGGAATCGTGTAAATGATGAGCTAAAAAATGTTAATTTGAAGTATGAAATGGGCACTTTCTGGCTGCTAAGAATTTACAGCTGTAACTGAACAACAGAATTGACTGCTCAGAATTTTTAGGACTCCAGTGACCTCATAAGTTCTGAGCAACAAACGGTGCTGAAGTGCGGTCATGACTTTAAATCTGTGAATGTCAACATTTGGTTAACAATATAAATATTCTGGAAAGTTAACATTTTATAAAGAATCAGCAAATGACAGGGGTGTGAACAACATTGTGTGTTTGGCTACGCGTCTGGGTAGAGTTAATAACACAGACAGACATTGTGCAATGGAAAATGACAAGTTTGTAGTGAATAAAGCAGCAATGGGGATAAAAATGACATTCCTCTAGATAACCTAAATAAGTTGGCATAAGAAAAGGATACCAAAGTAATGTTTGTTTGAAACCTTAGTTCATGTTTGGCCTCGTAACCAGGAGAGATGTCTGAGAATCGTTACAACGTGTATGGCCTGGGGAAAAAGGAGAATAGGGAACACAGGTGTCCCAAAATCCTCTGTACATCTAATTTCCCACTGTAGTGATTAAAATGGCAGCTTGTCCTTGAATCCCTGTAAGCTGTGCTGATAAAATGTGGGGAAACCCCTTTATTTTAAGTAGTCCAGGGCTACCCTGAAGACAATGCCTTCTTTATCCAGTGTTAATGGGTGATGTAGAAGATACTGCCTCTTCCCTCATGAAAGTTGCTTCACACATAGATGGGCATCTGGTCTCATGTATGAGAGTAACACTGACCTAGTGCTGCATCCCAAAGCCATCCTGTGCACTTTCAGGCAATTCCTTCCTGTTGTGGTTTACAGAGGTTGTTTGTCCTGCAATATGGAGCTTCTTTTCTCTTTTTATTCACCCCATCTGTTGCTTCTGTATGATGTTTTTATGCCAATAGAACAGCATGTGGAAGACTGGAATCTTGATTTTAATAAAGTCAGTGGACTGATACATACTTATGCATGGTGATGATAGGTTATAAAAATCCCATGAATTGTTATAATACTTTATTTTATTCATTTAGTACTGTGTTTAGGCATTTATGGCCTCATCTTGTTTGAGAATACTTATGTGCAAGGTTTTTTTTTAGTAAGCAATAAAAATAGATTATGCTGACTATCGCAGTTCATGCACTTCCCATATTTTCATTTGCCCCACGGGTAAATGCCTTTTAAATGTTAGAGGATTACTTTAACCACTTTTACCACTACTGCACTATCCTCTCCAAAGGCATAATGCAAGTAATAGCCCTTGTTGTTATTTCATATTATAGAATTCACCTCCCTGGATAAACTCATAGTAAAAAATCACCATGGCGGGGTTTCCTCCTCACCAAAATAAAGAAAAGCTTTGAGAAAGAAACACAAGGAAAAGTCTCTCAAAGATTGAGTCAAGTGCTTCTGATTTTCCTGATTGCCAATGTGGTTAAGCTGTTCAAGCCTAGTTGAAAGTGTGGGTGTGAAAGAAGGAGAGACAAGTGATTGATAGAGTCTGAGGGAGAAGGTAGGACTAACCAAAAGGAGGAACAACACGTGGTAGAGTAGTAGCAGATGGTGGCAATAGGGGCATCTTTGTCATCTATCATCATATAAGAGTGTGGGTTGGAGCTTCAGCTTTGTCTGGGCTTTGCTTTTCGAAATGATTGCAAAGATGTGTGTTCTTGTGGAGTCCTTACACTTGTAATCTAGTAAAACGTGTGAGGAGGATGCTACTGTATTAGTTGTTGAATTCACACAAAATGTACACTGCACCATCTTGAGGCTATTCTCTTCTGAAGTATTCTTCTCCGTGTCTTTTTCCCCCAGTTAGTATAAAAAGATAAATATTTTTGTCTCAGAAGCCACTTCTTATCATACTCAGCCTGTTTCATTTTATTTTTATTGTGGCTTCAATATAGTCAGGTCTGAAGCAATTACCTATAAAAATATGCAAGTAAGTGTTAATCCTATTCAGTATTCATTATAAATTGCAATTTAAATTCCCTTTTCTCACAGCTCTTATGATTGTTTATCTCTTGATAAAACTCCAGTGTTCATTGTTAACCAAACTCTTTCATTTACTGACATGATGCTCTGAAATATGTAACCTCTAAGGGTATTTAACTCTGGGTTTCAGCATGAAATAATGTTTTTAAAGAAATGCATGCATTAAAGATTTTATCCTTCAAACCTCCCTGGAAGAAATTTTAATAGGAGCTATATGGTAATTTTTATTGTTCTAGCAAGGGTCTGCTTTGCTGGTTTTTATTACAAAATTATTTCTGTTTCCTCTTTGAGGTGTTCCAATGAGTCCTTTCCACTGTTTTTAATATTTCTTTACACAAATCTGGTCCAGATATTTAACATGTGTCATGCAAGATTAGTCAAATGGTTCTTTGAACCTAATAATTAAAAAAAAGACTTAGCTTATAGTAATTGTTCAGAAAGCTGATTGACCTATACAATTGAAGTTTGCAGTTGTAGATGCACCTGATGTAACTGGATCAGCACAGCAAGAGATTTGGCTGAAAGGAATACTTGAATTTGGCCCATGGCCTTTGTGATCACAACTCATAAGGAGATTTCAAAAATAAATTACTGAACTTAAGCCCTCTCTCCAGAGTACAAAGCACAAAATCAAGTTTTCCCCTGCATCCGAAATAACTGTCCTGTCCCATCAACAGTAGGCTTTTTTTTTGGTGCAAATCTATGCAGTCTGTATTGTATTTCTTTCATGTAACATTATGGAACGATGACAATGTTAAGGCTGTCTGAAAAATACATATACAATACTTCCTCTTATTACACAACTTCTACTGAGAAATGGAGCCCCAATGCCAAGTGTTGGGAGTAGGCTTTGATTTTTTTGGACCTTTGGATGTTGGTATTTACTTGACCTGTTTTTGAGCAGTGGCATTGCAAAAATGTTGTATTGGTAAGAGGTGATAGCATTTAATAAAAGTGATTTTGGGTAAATTTACTATGACTTTTGAAGATATTTGAGTCAACCACATTCAGAGAGGAACTGTTAATATGCCTATCCACTTAAGGATTTTCACAACGTTGTTTCTCGTAGGTACCTTCTTTTCAACACTTCAAAAGTTCCAAATCTGTCAGTAAATGTAGCTCAAATACATACAAATGCAGTATTTACCTCACTGTGCATCAAAAAGGATGCTTTCTCTTCTTACTCTCCATCAGTTACTGCATAAAGGAATATAAGTACATGAACATACGTGTAGCTTGACTTTTGTAAACAGTGCTTAAAGATCAGTCTTAAACTCTGTTAGTTTATAAACTAAAGGATAAAATATTGTAAGGAATGAACACTACATAATTCTCTATCCTCTTGATTTCACTGTTCACAACCAATTTTGGAAGAGATGGCCTCTGCAAAAGTCTAAGAGGGGCTTTCATAGATGACTTAAGTAAAATTTGCTGGATTTTACTTTGATTTTGGGTGTTTAAAGTTGTACTGCATTGGAATGGAGTGACATCACCTGATTTTTTTGTGTCAATTACCTCTACATAACATTACCTAGAGTTCAGCAGTGCTGAATCTATAAAATGCTAACTTACATTCTATATTGAGACTGCCCTCTCAGAGAAGGCTTTTTTGCAAGATCCACACAGGTTTTAAGACTCCAGAGAAATAATTCTTAGCAAAGGCTGCTAAGATTTCCAGATGTTATATTTGTGCACAGCATGCCCTAGGGAAGTCCATCTGAAGCAAATTAGAGCCTCCCACAATATAGTGAAAAAATGCAAAATTGAAGTGAAAATTTGTCTTTTTCTCAAGATTATAGTTATTTTAACACGCTCAAACTCTGTCATCACAAAAATCATTTGAATTTTTACAGTGTTAGCTAAAGGTTTTGAACTTAACAGTACTTATCTTTGGCTGTAATAGCACTGACTTGAGTGTAATTTTGGCAGTTCCTGTTGCTTGAGGAATTATGGAGACTAAAAAAGCTTTGTACAGTTTTATGATGAGAGAGCCTCACTCTGTATTTTGAATGATGCATTCTGATTAATAAATTGAGGGGAAAAAAGGAAAATAGAAACCCAGAAAATGTTTAAATGGTTGAGTAATTGTTCAATTAATAATGTGATTAATCTTGCCACATGCATGACTCCAAGCTGAAAGAAGGAAATAAAGTTTTAAATGTAAACTGTGAAAATAAAATGGTTTTGCTTATATTGTGGAACTGAAGCAATATTGTCTTAAGCTGATTCCACTATATTCTGGTGAAACAATCAAAATTGAAAAATAACCAAACAAGAAAACCCCCAAAACTATTCCAAATGCTATTTCTAGTTAACTAAAATATAATTTAGGATAAAAATGTAAATTCCACAGATGCCATTCTAAGTATTACTGAATTCAAGACTCTGCAATTGTCTGATGCAGGAGAATTATCCACTGCTATTAAATGAAAATCATGCAATTAACATCAAATGATCATGCTCTTTGAAGATGTTGAGGTTTTGAAAGATAAATCCAAGTAATAAAATATCCAAGGAAGGGAGAGACTTTAGCAAGGAAAGAGTTTAAGGCAAGAATGGAAGGGAAGGGGTCTTAAGGCAGGAAGGGAGAAATAAGTTTAACTTAGCTTATATATTGTCTCCACTTCTGTATAATAAAAAGGAGATGGTGGTGGATAGAAATTAAAAAGGAACTTTAAAATTTCTCCTCTTGGGAACAGTATAAAATATTATCAAGGCTTTGCAAACCCCGGTCTATTCTCCTCATATGTATAGGAAAACAGCCTTTAAAATATTTTTTTATATATTTGTTGGCTTTTTGGGGGTTAGTAGTTTGCTCATATGGTTCTGGCGTGGCTTTTCTTTGTCTGTTTTGTTTGCTTTGTTTGTTTTTGGTTTTTTTTCTGTTTGTTTGTTTGTTTCTAAACAACTGTTCAGGGCATGCAAAAGGTAGGCACACCCTACATTGTAGCTTTTAGTTGCCTGTCAGGTCAGGCTTACCAAAACCTGGAATAATTTTGGAAAATTCTGTAAGAAGACAAAAAAGGCAACTGTTTTCAAGAGATTCTAAAAGAAAATTATTAGTAAATAAAGAAAAATATGCTTGTGGTTTTGGTTTGGTTTTTTTTTTTTTGCTTCCCCAGAAAGGATTAACTCCTCCTTAATAATTATTTGTCTGTTTTGGAAACAATACAGTGAAAAGACTACGATTATTTTATTTCTGGAGGTAACGTTACATTGTTTGTCTGGGGTTTATTGCCTATATATCACAGGAGCATATCTTGTAGCAAAGAGAAATGAGAACAATTTTATCTGCTTCTGTTCTTAGGAAAAAAAAAAAAAGATGAAATGGTTATCCATAAACACATACATGCATTTTAAAGTGATCTTTGTGAGAAAAAATAATTCCTGTGCTCCTTTCCTTAGAAAGAAGCTTCTAAGCTTCCTTTACTTATGAGTGATTGAGTCATGTCCCAAAGCTTATGGTGTATATTTACTCCAAAGCTCCTGTTTGATAAATACTCAGAATTTTTATGCTGTTATAATATTATAGAAGTTTTGCAAATACAATCTCCAGAAATGTCTCATCTTGTTTTGAATCCTGCTAAGCTCTTTGCTTCTGATGTTTTGCGAAAGCAGATTTTAGAAGCTAATTTTGCTTGGTGGAGGCCAAAATAATTTCATTATTTACGTTTTGAATTTGTCATGTTTGCTTCACTGGGAATCGCATCATTGGATTTTTGAAGCTGTATGTATGAAACATTGCTACTTGGTCTTCATACAGCTTTTTGGTTTATGCACTTTTATCATATATTCTCTTAATTATCTCCTTTTAATTGCGCTGATCTTTTCAACTTCATCTTTCAATTTGTCAGGATTTGTGCTGTGTCCTTAATGATGCAAATGGCTATTTCTGCTGTTCCCTTTTCTGAGCCAGAGTAATCAGACTCAAGAAAGTTCTTTGAGGGATTGCCCTCTTTTCACTCCTCTTCCTCATCTTAACATCTTGCTGATGTTTTGCACTATTTTAATTCATTGTCACTGACCACAGGTTTTCACTGTGCATTCCACAATGGTGTCTGGACTGCCGGTGGTAGTTTTGCAAAAACAAGTTCATTGGAAACATGATTTCAATATTGGGACTTCCTTCTAATTTTGCAACATGATGCATGCCATTTGTTCAAAGTGCTCGTTACAGACGTCAGGGTCTGTATTTTAGCATTGAATATGCTTCCTTCAGACTTCTAAGCTGTTGTACCTAAAGTGATGAGCAAGTCATTCTCTGTTACTAGTGTCATTAGAGTGCATGGCACAAAGCAGGAGCTGTTTAGAAATTACCAACATGAATCATACAGGACATTCAATGTGCCTCTTTCAGGTATTTTTAGTGGTTTACCATAATCATGCACCTAAGGGGTTCTCAAAAATAAAAAAAGCATGGGTTGGTAAATCAAAGGTAGAATACTTATCTGAGCCTTGGGTTCTCAGCCATTTCTTGATAATGGGCTTCTTGGAACATAATTAGTCTACCAAAGGAAAGACTGCACGTGAAAACCAGAATGTAACTAAAACAGACTTAAAAATTAGCTAATTAGCTGATATTTAAGGTGGAGAATGAGGAATGGGACAGACTGTTTACATCCACATTCTGGTTAGATACAAATGGGGCAAGATTGTGCCAAGGCCACCAAGGAATGTAGCTGATTAGTGAAGGCAGGAGACAGTGGAAGCTAAGACACGTTCTTGGGTGGAGTTTCCATTGGGCAATGACAGAAAAAACTGTCCAGGAGGCAGTTTGAGGAGCTGAACAGCAAGACAAAGACAAACAGCTCTAGAAAAAGCTTGGATTTCATTCTGTAAGATGAGCTTAAGTTGAAGCTGAGCACAAGATCTGTCACAGTGATGAGAGCAATTATCTGGAAAAGACTTTGAGGGAAGATTTAGAGTGGAGGGGATAAGATGATAAATAACTCTATTTTAACAACACAGAGTTTACTCTACGCTTCCTGCTCAGTTGACAAGCTATTCAAAATTCTATGGATGCATTGAAAAGTTGGATCAGTAACTGATTTGCCCTCTGTAGAACCAATACCTATTATAAATATTATTTTTTTTATAGCACAATCGTTGTTTGACACAATTACTAGTTGAAGTGTCTTCCTAAAGTTATTTAATTAAATAAATTATCATTAAAGTATTATAATATTATTAAAATAGATTAAAAATTTCTAAAACTGTGAGTATTAGTATGAACTATAAACTTTCAAATATGAAAAATATGTTTTTTCCACTCTGCTTACTTTTGGAAGAGGCCTTTCATGTAATAATAATAAAGCTTTGTACTATGGAGTATTGTTGATGGAGTTTAAATATAGAAAAGACAATTCTTTTTTCATCCATAACTCAGAATTGTATTGAGTCAACAACAGCAGTGACAAATTGTAAAAGAACACAAGACATAAATCCTATTTAAGTCCTCTGTCTTCTACAATTCCATTAGAAAAAAACAATAAAGATATTAAGTGTGCAATGAGGCTATTTTCTGAGGAAGTGTCTGTCATATAATTGTATTGTCTCATGGTTTTGATTTTGCTGTATTTTAAAATGAAAATAAATTCAGAAAATGTAGTCTTTAAAGTTTCTATCCTGCATATGCTCTAGATTGCTATAGCACTGTACTCTAAGCATTGAAGTCTTTTTTTGTGACATATTAGAGGCTGAATTTTTACTTCAGTGATTTGTCCATGTTTCTGAGACGAAACAAATCAAATCTTGTCACCAGTAATGGGGGCAGGATTTGATATTTCTTGAAAACCTATTAAAGTTAATATTGAGGGATTTGAGTTTCCCCTTCCCATTGCTATTGGTGTCAGTGGAGTTGACTCACAGTCAGCCTGTTAAACAAATTTTTGGGTTTGGTTGGATGTTTTAGTTTGAGATAAAAGGTTTCTATTCCTGCTGTTGTTTAACTTCAGCTTGAGAACAACAGGTCTAGGCATGATCTTAGATAGAGGCAGGGATATAATTCTTGGATAGAATACTGTATTCCCATTTAGAAGGAGCAGTAAAGTTTTGGAAGCCAGCCAGATCCAAACATTGTTGCTAAAACTATTAAATCAGACACCATAAATATTAAGGGCCAAAATATTATCACTGCAAATAACCAAAATTGCATACCCTGACAAATTTTACACACTTTTCTGAAGAAGAAAGCCCTAAGATTTTAACTAAAAGGGACACCTCATGTTAAGCTGCTAAAAACTGGCAAGAAAAATGGTCATTGAAAATGCTGGGTTTATCCTTTCACGGCAGATTATTCTTATGCTACAACATTGCCAGTTTGTATTGATGGAGGGAAGTTGAATTGGTTCAGCCTCAGGAGCAATTAAATGGCAAAAAGTAATCATGTCATTAGTAAACTCTCAAGAAGTTCATGTGTTGTAGTCTTTGTTTCCATGCTGATACTTTCAAGGACATGTATAAACAAAATGCTTTCATTCTGCTTCCAGTGCAGTCTGTTTGGTTTTGGTTGTCAGGTTCAGCAAGAGCACAGTTATGCCTATGGAGCTTATTCTAACACTGTTCACACTAATGGAAAGCTAATGATGATGGGGAAAACATCACTGTACCAGTGTGTCGCTGTTCTGTTTAAGAAATAATTTTAAGACTTTTTCACTAATGGTCAGATCTGCTGTTGCCTTAAGAGAACACTGTGTTCCTGTGCTGCAGGCTCATTGGTCTTTTCCTCCCTCTTTCCACCCCTTCTCCCCCTGTTTTTCCTTTTTCTTCAGTAATTTTTCTGTATGCAAGAGCTGTCCTCTGGAAGTCTTTTTGGAGACTTCCAAGAATTGCAGGGAAACATTCTTCTTGATGCTTCGAGGAAAATGAGGAAAACTGGTTGTGTTGCAAAAATTTTCTCCTGCACAATTCCAGATGTTTGAAGATTCAAGATGTTTCATTTTCTTTAAAAGCAGGTCCCACAAAGTGGGTTTGGGATAGATACTGGAGAAACTTCCTTTGCAAAAGGGAAAACCAAACAGAAAGCCCAGGGAACTACGCTTGTTTGTGCAGGAAATTAAAATGATCTCTGTTTCACTCAGGTCAGCTCTCAAGAGTGTACAGGAAAACTGATAATTTACTAAAGGATTTCCTTTTGGATTTCCTTTTGAATTTCCGGTGACGTATTTGGTTACCACAGCACTGCTGTTTTGACCTGATGAATACTGTAAGGCTGGACATGACTTTTAAGGGACCGGTGGTGTGGTTTTTTGGGGTTTTTTTGTGTATGTTTTGTTTTGAATGCTGAAGAAATGTGGTGAGGGCTGGTGTGTTGGTAAACTGACTTTTGTAGAAACACTGCTAGAATTATGTTTATGATGTGTATGAAAGGACCCAAAGAGTAGTGTATCAAAACAACCATACTGAAAGTGTTGGGGAAAAAGCAAGCTTTGTATTCTTTCCAATGGTGTTTCATATTTCTTCACAAAAAGTTACTTGTGCAGCTCTCTGGAGCCTGGCAGCCTTCTTTCCTTCACAAAAGAAATAGTATTTCAGTTTGTAGGCTACTGCATTTATACCAGATGAGTCTTGAACACAAAAATTACTGCATTATTCACTGACATTCTTTGTTGTGTACTTGTAAAATAGAGATGAAAAGCAGATCTTACAAGCATTCTGAAAACAGCTTTTGTTTCAATTAGGAAATTGTTCTGATGTTTTGTAACAAACTTGTTTTAGATTAATTTGGATGAATCTTAATGGATTAATGAATTAATTAGTGCCTTCTCTTCTTGCCTCTTGGTACAGGAATCAAGAACTTAAAGACCTGGGAGAACTTTCTCCTCACTGGGACAACATGCGCAAAAGTGTAATTGCTCACTGTGATCAGATGTTGAGCATGTACCAGGACACTCTTGCAGAGCTTGGGAAGCACACAGGTAGGAATCTGTGATTTTATGGAAGTAGCCTCTTTTCTGGAACAGTTAAGAATTTACTAGATTGTTAGCTACTAAATACTGGCATATTCACCAGGAATGAAACACATAAAAGTCTTAGAATCATAGTATGGCTTGGATTGGAAGGGACCTTAAAGATTATCAAGTTCCAATCCACCTGCCATGGGCAGGGACACCTTTCTCTAGACCAGGTTGCTCAAAGCCCCATCCAGCCTGGCCTTGAACACTTCCAGGGATGGGGCATCCACAGCTTCTCTGGGCAACCTGTTCCAGTGCCTCATCCCCCTCACACTAAAGAATTTCTTCCTAATATCTAATCCAAATCTCCCCACTTTCAGTTTGAATCCATTCCCCCCTGTCCTGTTATTACATGATCTTGTAAATAGTCCCTCTCCAGCTTTCTTGTAAGCTCCCTCCAGGTACTGGAAGGTTGCAATTAGATCAGCCTGAAATCTCTTTTCGAGGTTGAACTATTCCAATTCTCTCATCCTTTCCTCATAAGAGAGGTACTTCATCCCTCTAAGCATCTCTGTGACCTCCTCTGGACTCACTCCAACAGGTCTATGTCCTTCCTGTGCTGCAACCCCAGAGCTGGAGGCAGCCCTGCAGGTGGGGTCTAACCAGAGAGGAGCAGAGGGGCAGAATCCCCTCCCTCCCCTGCAGCCCACAGGGCTTTGGATGCAGCCCAGGACACGTTTGGCTTTCTGGGCTGAGTGCCCACGGCTGGGTCATGTCCAGCCTCTCCTCCACCAGCACCCCCAAGTCTTTCTGGGCAGGGCTGCTCTCTATCTGTTCATCCCCAGCCTATGTTGATACCAGAGGCTGCCTCAACCCAGGTGCAGCACCTTGCACTTGGTCTTGTTAAACCTCATGAGATTTCCATGCACTTCCTTAGTGCAATACTTGTCTTTGCCCACACTGTGCCAGAAAAGCACAGAATTAATATGGGATGGGCAGTGCAAATATATTGTCAGTCTAGAAAGAGCAGTAAGTGCTGCCCTGCTCTTTTTCATGTGGAAGTGGTGGTCTTGGACTCTGATATGCACTGAGAGCTTGTTCCCTCAATATCCAACAGAATCCTGTGGTCAGCGTCTATATTGTACTGTAGTGTCCACATGCCAGTGGAATACGACAGCATCAGTGACAAATGTGGAGAAAAGACAGCTGATCTTCTGCAGAATTTCTTATTCACAAAAAGATGATGAAAAATCAGCAGAACAAATTTTTTTTTTTTTTTGATTGTTCACAAATTATTCAAGGAACTTACATAATTCTTTTCTGTTTTAGAAGACTACCAGAATAATTTCCTGAATCACGCTGTATTTTGATCAAAGTTTTCTGTTTACAGCAGGCCTTTCTGCCTCTTCCTGCCTAGTGTGCCTTCCTCCTTCCCCTTTCCCTGCCCAGTTTATGAGATACTCCATAAGGAAATGGGCACGTGTGCTCTGAATTACCACAAAGGCCGTGTCATTGTTGCTACTTTCTTGCTGGTGTCACAATCACCATCTCAAAGCTGTGTTTTCAATGACCATGCTGCCATTATTGCTTGCAAATGCTGTTTTGCTTTATGCTTTCATCATTAGATGTTCCCACTGTGGCCTTGCTCCCACAATTTTGTGTATGTAGGTCAGAGATAAACACTAGAGTATTTCTGAGAGAAAGATACATTATGGTTATGAATATTTGTCAAAATAAAGATAGAAGTTAAATACCTGGCAAATATTTATGAAGTATTTGCAGTATTTTCTTCATTACTTCTAGCTTTCTACATATTCCAACCAAAACTTCTCTGTGTGTGTACTGAGAAATGGAGCAATCAGGTTCATTATACAACTAAAATACATAATTTCTACTTATAGCTAATTGGATGCATTTGCTTTCAGTATAATGAATCTGTTGCATTTATTAGGTGAGACACATCTTCGCCTCCCAAAATAGGCATTAAAACTGTACTTCTATCCTTTAGCTATTATCTTCTAATATAGGACTGAGCATGGTATTTCTTGTACCAGATTGCCCTGGGATAGTGTTCTTGGTCACAGACAACAGAAATCCTATTTTAGTGTATGAAGAAAAACCAGTCTCTAACTAAAGGAAGCCTTTTGGGAGCAGTTGATCAACTGCTTAAATATTTGTTGGGGAAAAAAACCTCATGTGTTGCACTAAATGTTGCATAATAATTTCCATTTTGTTTGCAAAAGTGTCATTTCTTGTGTTCATGATTGTTTGTCATTATCAGAATATTCCAGTTCCAATTTTGGCAGACTACTGTCTAACCCAGTATGACACTTCCTGTGATTCGGTTTTAAATAATATATACATGTATTTTCAGTCTTTGGTTAATTACATCTTGAAAGCACTCCATAGTGCCATAAGCAAGCCAATAAATACAGATAATGAAGGAATCAATGTAGTAATTATTACTTGTGGGAAAATATTGAAAAGGCCTCTTGAGATTAAACAAACCAGACAATATAATATATTAACCATAAACCCGGCAAGACCTGTATTGTGCCAAGTGACTTTATAAAGGGTTGATAATGTTAAAGGACCTGTCTTAATTGGGTCTGGAGAGAAATGAAGTGGACCTGGGAAACTGAGATTATCCAGGAGGACTGAACCAGCACATATAAAAAAAAAAAAGGGATATTTATCAGAAAAGAAAGCAACCTAATAATTGTAGCAAATATGAGAAATAATGACGAGGTGTTAATTTGTTCATTTCTTCTCTATAAACAGCACACTTTATAACTTCAAAAAACAAGATTATAGTCTTTGATAAGAAAAGCAAGCTAGACATATATTTGAGTTAATACTGTAGTTGCACAAATAGTTATGCTGGGAGCACATTGCAGATACTGGAAATTCAAGTACTTAGGAAGTAGAAATTGCTAAGATTACGGATGTGAGCACAATTTTAATTCAGACTTTTCAGGTCAACATATTTCAAAAAAACCCATGCCAAACCCCATTTGGCTTCTCAGTTTAGCCAGTGCAAGTGTCTTTCTTCTTCTTAGGATATCGCCTGAATTTGGGTTGAAGTGTTCGGAAGGGCAGATGGCATGTGCAAATAAAATTTGTCCAAAATATTCTTATGCTCCTCCAACACAATCACATTTTGGGCTTTCTGAGTGACACCCACTTCAACTCAACCAAACTACTTGTGGAATTTAGTGGAGAAGACTGTTAGGTGACCACTTAATTTCTTTTTGAAATCGAGAGATTGCTGTGGAAGTATTAGGAGACCACATAAATGTTAGACAGCAATTTTGGTTTAGCAGCATATTCATTGAAAATGGAAGTTTAAGAAAGTTAAGACTATTTCAAATTTGAGTTGTTTTGACAAACACTTTTATCCTCAGTAATGTGAGAATTTTAGAGAATGGAAAGTATTCTTAGTGGAAGGAAACGTACCAGGACGATATAAGAGTTAGGTAACTGTCGTGGTTTGACACTGGCCCAGCGCCAGGCAGCCACGAGAGTCACTCGCTCACCCTCCCCTGCCACAGCTGGGCAGAGGAGAGAGAAAAAAAAAAGTTAACAAAGGCTTCATGACTTGAGATAAGGACCAGGAGGAAACAACTCAAGGACAAAACAGGCATAACTTAAAGTTACAAAGTGAATTTATTGCTAACAGAATCAGAAGACGATAATGAGCAGTAAAATAAGCCCTTAAAAAGCCACCTTTCCCCCCAGCCCCTCCCTCCTTCCCACCGACAGCGCAGGGAGACGGGGTATGGGGGTTTGGTCAGTTCGTCACCCGAGATTTCCTTCCGCTGCTCCGGGACAGGAGTCCTTCCCCTGTGAAACTGTGGAGTCCCTCCCACAGGAGACAGCGCTCCGTGAACTTCCCCAGCGTGGCTCCACTCTCACGGGCAGCAGCCACACCGCCCCTGCTGCAGCGTGAGCCCTTCCCGCGGGCACACAGCCCTCCCAAACCTGCTGCGGCGTGGCTCTCTCTTTCCACGGGGTGCAGCCCTCCAAGGACAGGCTGCTGCAGCCTGGAAGCAGGGCCCTCTCTCTCCACCGGGTCTCCCACTGGAGCACAGCCTCCTCCAGGCACCCACCCGCTCCGGCACGGGCAGCTCCCCCACGGGCTGCGGGTGGATCTCTGCATCCCCCGTGGATCCCCATGGGCTGCAGGGGCACAGCTGCTTCACCATGGTCTGCACCACGGCCTGCAGGGAAACCTCGGCTCCGGCACCTGGAGCACCTCCTGCCCCTCCTTCTGCACTGACCTTGGTGTTGCCGTGTTGTTTCCCTCACACGTTCTCACCTTCTCCTCTTCTCTGACTAGAAGCAAAAACCTGTAACTTCGTTTTGATTTTCTTCTTAAAGATGTCATCACAGAGGCGTTACCAACCTCTCTCATTGGCCCAGCTTTGGCCAGCAGCGTGTCCGTCTTTCAGAGCCATCGGAGATTGGCTCTGCTGGACGTGGTGGATGTTTCCAGGAGCTTCTCGCAGGAGTCACCTCTGTGGCCCCTCCTCTGCCAAAAACCAGGCCGTGCAAACCCAATACAGTAACATAAACCCCAACAATTTCAGGGGAATCTAAACCACAGATTTGGTGATATTGGGAGAGAGATGAACTTTGAAAATTGTTTGTTTCAGTTTGACCTGAAATCATCCCCAAATGATTTCTCCTACTCCCCAATTTACTTTTTTTCTGTTTCAGTTATCAAACTGAAAAATCTGTTATTCATCCAGCCCTAGAAGGAGGAAAAAAAGATAGTCAAGGCTAAGGCAATTGAATATTGTTCTCAAAAACTGGACCCTATCCCTACCTCTGTCACAAAGTTCCTATGTAGGCAAATCAGACTTGAGAAGTGTTGTTCTTTTTTAGAATCCTGGCACTAAACACAAGTTGTTTTGCAGAAGTGCTTGGTACTTACGGATGCAATTCAGCCCAGTGGGAGCTGTGCTTCCAAAATGGAATGTGATGTTGCATTATAGTGAGTGTTCTGCAGGACAAGTTCCTCCATATCTTATATTGATGCATTGTTTCTTAAATGTTTATTCTCTGACGTTAGGATGGGTGAAATTATAACTCAGCCAGTTAAAATTATTTTATAAACATTTGTAAATCCCTTAGAGGTTGTTAATATGCATATAGTTGTTGTACTGAGAATGGCGCGAAACGACGCAATCCGAGATCAGGAAGAAAGTGGTTATTTAATTAATTATAAATCAGTTTGTATAACTTGGTTCGCCTGCATGGCGTAAAGCCATTGGTCATTGATCATCCTAGAATGATTGGTGAAGGCTATACAACTCCCATTTGAAAATATTTCTTCAGTATACCGTAACAACTTTGCGCAACAGACTACAGGTGCAAAGACAAAGAATTAGTTTACAAAAACCGGTAGCTGTGTTTTTCATAGCTTTCATGAAAAGCACAGAGCTCTCACAGAATGCTGCAGAAAGCTGGAAAATTTCTCTGCTAAAACTTCTCAGCGTCTACAAATAGTAGACAGGTTTGAGGAAATTAATAACCTTGACTCTGAGGGAGGTTTGAGCAACATGTTTAAATCCTGAATACATACCGAAATAAAAGTTGGAAACAAGATATTGAATCACTGCTTCTAAAATGAGCAGCAAAGACACTGAACATTCAATGAACTGGGAAAAGCTGATACGTGATATATTATTGAAGCCAATTTCACAGTTCTTCTTCAGGTGCATGTCAGATGAAAGTTGCATCTATATTCTGGTATTTCCTAACTTTGAAGAGTTTGATCTTGCAACAATAATAACAAGAACTGTTTCAGTTGAGGGAATGTATTTTTTTTTTTTTAGTTCTTAAATAAAACTTACCAAGTTACTTAAAAACAGACTATACTTAAAGTTAGTTTTATGGTATGGATGCTATTGGTAAACGCAGATTGAGATGTTAATTCCACTGCATGGATCTCATACCTGAGCCAATCTAGTAACTGATAGCAGCTGGGTGTTCCTTATCCAGTAATTTTCTGGCACTGGATGGGAAGGGAAGCTTGCTTCACAGGTCTTCCCTGAGAAAAGGAATAACACAACTCAGCTATGCTGCATGTCTTGTGCTCCTGCTTGGGACAGAAGTGTACTCCTGAGGGCAGGCTCTTCTCCCTCCTACTCTTCTTTCACCTGTACTTTTAATGTGCAGTCATCTTATGCTCCTCTTATTCAGCCAGTGTTTCCTTGTCCAGGTCCAGTTATCATTCCTTAAGCTTTGAACTTGGTCTCAGCTGAATTCTCAGAAATAATCTGCCCCCTTTCTGTTCTCTTTCAAAACTACTTACAGTCTCCTTCCCTACACTATTCTCATTTCTTTTCCAATAGTTTGAGTTGCCTTCACTGCTCCCCTAATTGTCTGTGTTTTTCAGATGCAGGTTTCACACTGCATCATCAACAGCTCATGATTTCAATCTGCATTCTCGGGTTTCCTGTCTAATCTGAAATTTTGACTCCTGTGAATTGCTTTTCTTCCTACCTTTGTTCTTCATCTGTGTTAAATTATTATTTCAAGTTCTAAGCTTAGGGAGCAGCCTAAGCAGGCTTGGCTGCTCTGGAGCATCATTGGTGCCCTCTGGCAGAGTGGTTTGTGTTGGGAGGCTCAGTGCCGAGTCCTGCTGGAAACTATGGAAGTTTCGACAGGTGAAGGCTAGCCAGTCTTGACTGAGCAAGTAAAAAACAATTTAAAATATTTCCTTTACCTTTTAGTGCCTTTGTTTCAAGAAAAGGCTGAACCTTGACAAAATTTATTTAAAAATTCTATCTGAATGAGAGGAATTTTTGTTCTAACAATTAACAGTTGGCAAAATGATAGGGTGCTGAAAAAGTGGCTTAAGTAAATGCTGGGCTGCCTGAGTGAGAAAACAAGACCCCATCTCTTTCCTAATCTACACCCTTTTATTTTATACAGATTCTGTATCCAATATCTTCAGGTAAATTATATTTTCATACTGCTAGACTTTAATTATATTATTTACACCACCATAAAGCTACTCATAATCTCATACTTTTGAAATATGCAAGCATATTAATCTTTTTTTTTGTTTTTCCAAGGCATCATGCCTCTTGTGAACTATTTTATAGCTTTCCTTAAGATAGTTTGTGCTGCTTTATTTGAGCTTTCTAGGAAGAATGCATAGCCTACTCAATAAAATACTTTACTTTGAAGAAAAAAATGTTACTTGGAAAAATGCAGTGCCGTCATAGCTCTGTACCCTTGTGATTTTAGCACAGAATAAACATAATGCACATTAACTGCTACATTGTCTCCAGCAGACTGTAGACTGATTTCAGAGAGCAGGGAAAAGTATCTATCTCCTAGAATAAAAAATTAGATTGTTCTGTGAATTAAAAGGTGGTTTGGTGCTTCCAGTATGGATACATGCTGAGACTCAGTTAGTGAACCTTTCTTCTCGTAATATACAATTACACATTAAAAGTAAATTAAAGATGACTCCTGACACACAAGTATCATCCTCACTTTAAACGGAAGATAGAAACATCTGGATGCTTAAGGCAATGATTCTTTAAACTTTTGTTTTTCAGGTTCTTCCTTCAAGTCAAGCTGTAGCAAAGGAGAAAAAACACTAGAATTCATCCCAATAAATCTTCATCTGCAAAGAATGCATGTGCACAGTCCTCGATTGAAAGGTAAAGAAATTCCCCAAGTATGGCAAAGTTTGCTTTGAAATAGAGTTACACTGAAATTTAGAAATCAGGTCCAAAGTTAAAACTGTGCAAGGGATTTCTCTGATTTCTTTGCCTCATCTTCTGATGCCACAAGTTGTGGACATTGACTGCAGATCTTGGAAAACTAAGGGGTGGTTAACTAAATTTCTAAGAACAGATTCCGGGGATGTGCTCATTTTGTTCCTATGACACTTCAAGCAAGTAAGTAAATGCAGAATATATGCTCACTGAAATGTATTGGTAACCTATGCATGGTTAAAAATATTCTGTTGTAGCAGTGCAGAACTAATACTGTCATGATTCATAGTGAGCTACTGCACAATGCTCAGTAAGTAAGGAAGTAAGTGTCCTTCTCGGGCACCCACCTAATTTTTCATTGTGATCCATAATGCTGTAAAAGCCAGACTGAACGCTCTCTCATTTTAAGGTGGCTTTTCTTCCCCCCCACCGCCAGTTTGCCACCAGAGATAGTGATAGAGCACAATCCAGTACTTCTCCTTCCAGAGATTGCTGGGATGAGCTCACCAGCCCAGGTGATGGGAGTTACGTGGTTCCATTAAGGACAGTATTACTTCTAAACTTAATTCATCCTATTTCTTAGGAAGCTGTAATGAGCCCAGCACTGCTTGGTTCTAAATCGGCTTATGCAGTGCTACCCTGTCATGCCCACCTACCCCATGTAAGCATTTGCTCAGTGTTAAGTGAAAATACCTCACTGATTATGCTGAAAATACTGCAAACTTCCAACATCTCCCGGAAAGGGGGATAACTTCCTGTAACATCATCTGTGGTTCTTTTTAATACAGAATTCTGTTGCTGCTGCTTGCGTATGATTTTAGCAGCTTCCTTTACAGATCAAAGATTATACTGATACATATATATGACCAAATCATAGCACAGTGAATAATTTGTTGATAAATTGAGGTCTGTTAAATTTGCTGTCACTACAAACATAGAAATTACACTCTGTAAGGTTTTTGCCTTATTAATACACTCTGCATCTAAGATTGTAAAACAGTAAGTAAAAACAGTGGTCATAGGAGTTTTATACTGTGTGAGGCTGATGTCCATCCACTTCCCAGCTGGAACACAGGGACTTCCAATTATCTGTTAGGTACTGATTGGTTCAATATTTTGTTATTTCTTTTACTAAAAACCAGTGCTTCCAAACATTTCAACAAGATGGGATTTATAGTGACATAATGTAACACCACAGATTTTAATTTAATGTTTTGAAGTTAATTAATTAACTCAAAAGCATTTTTAGGTTTGTAATGGTCAGAAGCTTAATATTATGTCTCTTCAAGAAAACCTCTTTGTGAACAGGATGTCTATTTGCTAAATAAAAAGAAAAGTGGAATGAAATATGTCACTTACTTAAGCACCCACAACTTTTACAGTACTTGAGTTTTGTTTTGGTTTTTTTATGAATTTTCTCCTTTCTTCTCCAAAACCATTGTGCTTGGGGCACATGGTTAATCCATAATCAAAAAGGGTGTAGAAAGAGATAAATGTTAGAATTGTTCTAGTTGTCTTCTAAATTTGGAACTTTAAATTATAAAACTCTGCCTCTATTATTTATCTAATGTTCACTGTGTCTTGTATTAGATATGTACAGTCTGAACAGTTTCTACCAATTGCTAATCCATCTGGAGTAGGCAGCACTCCGATACTAAGCTGGTCTGTTTTATCTCATGCTTTGCTTGGCAAAGGACACCTGGAATATAACCAGGAGAATGACCTTGGAAGGGGGAGAATGAAAATTCATAGAGGTGGCACTTAAACAAGCTAATGAGCCATAGAGGTGTCATTAACCCTTACACTATCAGATATCTTAATTTTGGGAATGGAAGCTAGGTTTTAATCCCACCTATTGTATATGCACATTGGTATGTGTGTTTTTTGTGTTTGACGTGTACAATAACAGGTTTACTTTTACTGAACTTTGATTTGGGTTGTTACTGGGTACTGTCATGAAGAAAAAGTACCTGTGTGCTTAAACTTTCAGTAGGAAATCTTTGAGAAATATACAATTTCCCTATGGGTCAATTGTATCCCTGTCCATTTGATAAACACCACATTGTGCTCTCTTCATCATACTAGAGAGCTTAAATTTATATATTGACATAGCTTTGCTTTTGTCCCTGTTCATACGATGTGTGCTTGTTTTAAATAGATTTGGTAAACTGATTTTTGTTTTGCATCTGGCCAGTTTGAGACACTGACTGCCTCCTGTGGAGGCAGTCAGGTGGATTCAAAATTGGGATTGAGCTGTTCTTGACAATAAGATACAGCTCCTGTGGCACTTCGCTGCATTTTGAGCTCTGTCTTCACTGCAGAGGGGTGTCAGCAGTAGCCTGCTCTTGCTTGATGGTTATGAGTTACTGGAGCACTTCTGTAGCAGTGCACTGATGCTGACACTGCATGTCCTTCACAAGGAGCTCCACTGATGTGTAAGTAGAGCACATCGCAAGGCATTCCTCCCAAGCCTTGCTGCACTGTGCTCTGGGAAGTGGGAGTGAGATTGCCCTGTGCCCATCACCAGGCATGGATGCTCCTCATCCTTTGCCATGCTCACTCTCCAATGTAGGTTGTGTGAGGCAGGTGCTCAGCTGTGCTGGGTGTGTTTCTGTCTCAGACAGCTGCTCCTTGACCATGCTGAGAAGAGGCCACAGGCTGAATGAAAACTTCCTTCTGGATAAATGCTCCCCTGCCAAAGTAACTATAAACAGGGTCATGTTTATTTTTAAAACAGTCAGAACCAGGTTTTAGTTTTCCTGTTGTTTCATGAGTTATCTCTACATATATTCAGAACCCTGATGAGTTCATCTCTTATCTTGATTTCAAGCCACTGCTGTTTTAAGCAATAGAACTCCTTATTGTCAAGTACCAATGGAGCTCTAATAGCCGAAGAATATGTATTATGGATAAATCTCTATTAAGGCCTGAAAGAATGGGCTATTTAAGAATCTTGAAGCTCACCTTAGGCTAATGAAATTATGTCACTTCTCCTTTTAAGTGGAAATTGAAGAGTCACCAACTCATTAGAGCTCAAATCAATTTGAGCAAATATGTTCTGAGATTCAGCTCGGGAAGTAAAGCATAGTTCATTAACTGTGAATCATTTGTACAGTGTTCTTGCTTCTAGGGATATTTATCATCAGAATGCATGAAAAGTTCTATTTTAGGAGAGGACTAGATTATCATTTATATGGGAGACTTCCTTGACAAATAAAATAGTTCACAAAAAACATCCTGTAATATTTCCTTTAGAAATACATTTTAAGAATGAGGCATTCTGAACTGTATTTTTATACCTCTAGTAAGTTTAGATACAAAACAGGTACTGCTTACTGTAAATGTAGATTTAAACTTTGAAGAAATAATTATTGTGGTATGGGATGTAATTAAATCTTCATCTCTGCACTGACAATCAATCAAAAGCTCTTTTAAAAATTATGTTTCATCTCCAGTTCTGTAAGCACATATCCACACGAAAAGTTCATCCCCTATGTCATAAGACATTAGGTATATACAGAAAGAGACAACAGTTTGTTGTCTCAGCAAGAATTTCAGTAGCATAGTTTATTTCCTATTCTGGTAGCTTCTCAGCTGAGAACAACTGACTTTCTCTGTGTTCATAAACATATATAAAAATTTAGTGTATGTCATAGAGCAGGGCTCTCCAATTTAGCATTAAACACCATTATATCTGAAAGTACATTAGCATTACATCTAAACAAATTCAAACTAGAAAAGAAGTAGGGATTTTTACTAGTCTGATTGACTTCTCTGGGAATGCAGTGAATTCATTGTCACTTGCAATCTTTAAATCAAGATAAGATGCCTAAATAAAGAGATGCCTTCACTCAACCAAGAGACATAAGCTTGATGCAGGAATCATTAGCTGTAATTCTGCAGTCTCTATTACTCAGACTGTTCCATCATAATGGTCTCTTTTGATTCTAAAATGCTTGAATCTGTGCATCTCAACATGACTACAAGTTAAATAATGAAAGGGGCAATAAAGTGAAATACACGATGGGCCAATTTACTTGGCAGCTTTGTAAACTGCAGAGCTGGAATATTGTTCTACACTGCGGCACATAATTTAGATGTAGCCATAAATCAGATGAACTTTTTAAAGTGTGCAGGTGGCTGTATGGAAAGATTGATTAGCTCTTGGGCCTTCTTGGGACATGGATTATCAATCATTCCCTGGAAATGATACAGACTTGTCCTTACTTTTTGTGGAGTAGATATCAGAGTGTTGCCATGACATGGGGATAGGAGCATTCAAATGTCTGTGTTTGTCTATTCCCATTCCAGATGCTCTGTATGATGTCATCACTGTGGGAGCCCCGGCAGCGCATTTCCAGGGATTTAAGAATGGTGGTCTCCGGAAACTGCTGAGTAAATTTGAGGCAGAAAGACGAAAGTAAGTATTCTTTCCGGTAGCTAGGAAAATACCATTAGAGTTGCATTAAAATGCTGTGAGCTCACGGAATACCAAAACAGTTTACCCTGCTGAATGCATGGAAGATTAAAATCTGGTAGGATTGGACACTGCATTCATAAAGTATTTCCTTTATCTTCCCTGCTTTGCTGAAAATTGAAGCACGGTCGTCTTTTAGTGTTAAGACTAATTTTGAATAAACTCAGGAAATGGTCTCAAGCTGTGCCAGGGGATGTTCGAGTTGGGCATCAGGAAGGATTTCTTCATGGAAAGGGTTGTTCTCCATTGGAACAGACTTCCCAGGGAAGTGGTGCAGTCATCATCCCTGGAAGTGTTCAAGAAATGGCAGACTTGGCGCTCAGTGCTATGGTTTAGTTGATATGGTGGTTTTCTGTCAAAGGTTGGACTCAATGACCTGTGAGGTCTTTTGCAACCCTAATGATTCAAAAGTGTGAATTATTTCCTCGTATTTCAGGAAGCTGGAGGTATATCAGTGCTTGAAAACCTGCTGTTCAGAATGAGGTATCTCTTTGGCAATTCTTGTGCTAAGAGCAATGTAGCTGTAGACAATTTTTAAATACAGAAACTGTAGCTTAAGGTAGCAACTTTATTTCTGACAGCCCTAGGTGTATGCTAAGAACAAAATATATTTAGTGCACCTGTGAAACAACAAACTACTCTTATGCTTCAGAAAGCCAAAATAAGGCTAATCAAAAGTAAAGGTTTCAGTTTACTGTGGAACTCAAATGCTTTGTTAACTGTTGAACATGCACAAAAGTGTTAGTTAAATCTTTTCCTGAGAATTGGATGTATTTGTGTTTGTTGCTATGGCTGTTAAGATTTTCAAGCAGGCACAGCTGTCACTGGCAGCACCCGTAGTTGTGACTGCTCAGTGCTTCAACTGATGGTGCTAACCCCAGTGTTACAGCATTCCAAAGAGAATTCAGGAAGGAAATTACCATGACGCTCCACAGAAAATTAATTCCATTATATTCAATGCTCAAAAAAGTTTCATAGATACAATATCATAAAGAATAAAAGGAAAATTATAAATATCTGCTGTTGACTTCTAAGTTGAATAGGAGTTGGATCAATATTAAAACCAAACAAAACCCAACAGATCTATTTGCTTTGAAAGCTGTATTATTGAGGGGGTTTTGCTTGCACTACACAATTTAAAAACCCTGTTAAATCTTCAAAAATCTTTCATTTCCCTGACCACCTCTGATGCTGAAACCTGCCAATGAAACATGTACAGCATTGATCACGTAAGACACATCAATGAACTTTGTGTTAATATTCTGCTGTCAGCAGACTGGTATGGGCAGCCTTATCCCCATCATATGGAGGCCTACGAAGTACATGTTTTCTGGTGAAGAAAATGTCTAAAGACATTTCTTAAAGTATCTGCTCCTTTACTATCTTTGCAACAGTGATTTGTGGGTTTTTATTATAATAATTTATTACTGAATTCATAAGATACAAATCATATAATAGGCATAACCTTAAAAAGTCATATGATGCAAAGAACATAACCGTTCTCACAGTGCTCAGCTTTCAGAAAATGAACCATTTCTCACGAGCTCAGTCCTGCAGCATATCCATGCTGGCAGGGTGTGACTTCCTGAAATGGAGGATAGCTGTGAGGTAAATTATTCTCTGTGATTTCTCTTCATTGGAGAAAAAGAAAAATGCCTTATAGGGAAGAGAACTACTTCCTGGAAGAACACACATTGCAGTATCTCATAGGCATCACTAGACAATGCCCTTGTTTCTTAGTTGCTGGTAACAGGGGAGAGGAGGTGGTGGGCGAGAGCTTTGTGCAGGTTCTACCAAGGCATTTCAGGCCTATTTCAAGAGCCTGTACATCACCTTACACTTGTCCTGCTGCTTAGATTTTCCTGCATCCCTCAGAAACACCTGTGTTTTGGCAATTTTTAAGGACAGGGTACAAGAAGTATACTCTGACAGTTTCCTTTGTTTTTCTGGGTTCTCCTGGAAAAGCAGAAGTCTTGTCTTCAGGATCATATAACTAGGGTAGCTGTGTTACTATCCTGTCAGACTCTTCTTTATCAAAGAACCCGAGTCGGGCTAGCAAACTTAAGTTTGAGCACTGAAAACAGTGCACTGCAATTTTCGGCTAATCACTTGGCAGAGCTGGGGAAATGGTCACTCAGTATATGAATTCCCACAAAGCAGAAAGGAGGAAGCCTCCAACATTCATCTTTCCTGCTATCTTTGAGGGCAGCTCAGAGAAAACTCCATGTTTTGGGTTTTCAACTTCAACTGTAAGAACTTATGTGAGTCAAAAGACAGAAGCAAGCAAGCTCTCAATACAATCTCACTTACTGAACATTCAGGAGGGGGTCTGCTTTAAATTAATACATGAAAGGACCATTCTCAATCTTATCATGGAGAAATGCATTTCACTGTGGTGACAACAGTGCTATTTTGCACACACCTGTTTGTTTCGCTGCATAAGGATGTTTTGAGAATGCACAGCGTCCCCAGGGGCACCTTTTGCAATTTAAATTTTCTTTCTTACGGTGGGGGCAGATTTTCTGAAGACTTGGTTGAAGGAAGAAGTGACACCTTGAGGTATCAGTCAGAATATAGAACGAACAGACAAAAAATGCAGATTCAGCAGCCATTTCCTCTAGGCTAACTGAGCTGAAGACCTAGAGCAAGATGTGAGAAGAGATTAGTTCTCAAGCCAATGCTGGTAGCTTTCAAGATGTGACAGAATGCCTTGCACGTCTTTGACCTTCAGTCTGATTATTAGAACAGTTTATCAAAATATTCAGCAGCATCAGCATTTCACAAAATATTTCTTGCTCAATCTTAGACTTTTGGAATTAACAGACATGAGTAACTGTTATCTGGTGGCATTTGCAGTTGGCAAACAAAAACAAGACTGAGACATATGTTTTGTGAAAGTTTATCAAACAGAAGAATGTGGAAAATGTGTATCTGAAAATAGTTCTGGCATGTTTTCTATCACACAGAATATGTGTCTTTGTGCAGACACAAAGGGAAAGCACTGTATAATAGTATTTATAAAAAAATGCAGTGTTTTTGCAATTCTCTCATTTATTACCATCAAGAAGGTAATATTAAATTTTAAAAAGGCCTATTAAAAAAATTATGATCTGAAATAAGAGCAAGAAAAGCTTTTCTTTCAGGTGAAAAATATAGTACTTTCTGGTATGTGATCTGAAGCCCCTTCCATTGCTTTATAACCCATTCACATACTATTCTTTGTCTGTACCAAAAAGACAGATCAAAGGCCCTCTCACTATAAACATCAGTAAGGTATGCCTATGAGGCATGGCTCTAGGATGTCTGTCCCTTTATTAGGGAGTAGTGAATTTCATAAGACCAGTAAGAAAAATTGATACTTCTTAAAAATTTTGTTTAGGCATGACAGCATTTACACTAAAATAATTGAAATATGATGATTAAAGTATGGTAAATAATTGCAGAATATTAATTACTTGTGTATGGTATACATTTATTTTAGAATATTTTTCATTATACTGTATTGGTATGTTCTTTTTATTTTTTCCTTTCCTATATCTGTACAAAAAAGAAAGTCAGTCAGTTGTTCAGATGCAGTCTTTTTTTGGCTTGATAGTATAGATTATTTCTCCTTCCAGCAAATGGAAGGGCTTGTCTTCTCATCAGTCTAGATGGCACAGCAAATTATAGTTTTTAGAGCTCAGTTGTGCAGAAATATTTAAAAAAGACATTCTCTAGGTTTTACCCATATAATGCCTCACTGCTTGAAGTGTTCATAAATCACTTTCGAGATGCACAAAGGACCTTTTTTCCTTATTTAAAATCTAATTTAATCCTCTCTGTCTTAACCAAAACACATAGACTTATGATTGCAAGTTTTTTAATGCCCCAGTTCTAACCATCAAGAAAAAGAGGTGTCCCACAAGTTGCATTAGGTGCTGTGATTCACTGTGGTTTTATACATAATTTCTAGCAAGCTGTTTGGAAATTATTCTGTTTTAAATTCTCAAAATCTTAAAACTGGGACACTACTGAAAAGGATTTTCTGTTGGGTTTTTTTTTTTCCAAAGCTATAATAATTTAATTTGGGCTTGAACAGTCTAAAAGGACTATTTCTGTTTGAGGCCTAGATTTCTAGCAAAGATACGAGGCGTGCTCCTTCACTAATGTACCTGCTTGGTGACCAGAGATTTTATTAATGCTGCAATATTCTGTGTTCCTATTGCCTGAATTTTATAGCCTTCAACCCATTTCCATTCTCTGAGGAACCTGAAATGGTACCATTTCATAGTAAGTCCCAGAGATGTTGAAATAATAAAGATCTATGTTTGATCTAATTGTAACCTTTATTCTCAAAGGGAATGCCTGTCATGCCTAACACTTTTCACAGAGATGTTATTCTTTGCTCACTTTCCCCTATTTTTTGCATGTGTGTGAGAGATTGGACTTCACGGAGTTAGGAATGAAGAAAAATAGAGGAGCTGCAGGAAAAGTTCTGTGCATACACCCTTAGCCATTGCCTCAAGATAAGGATTCATGGACATTTGATCATCATAGACAGAACTAATAGCATCATTTCATTTTCCTCATATTCAAAGTTAGAATTTCCAAGGTGGCAAGGGAATCTCAAGAAATAAAAAACCAAAGTAATTCAAACTTCTAGTGTCTCTCAGGCCTGTTTTCATAACCTCAGCTCTGATCATCTGGTTTAGTTTTATTTCCCAAGACCGTGAATTATCCAGAGGTTTTTTATGTAGCAATTTATTTTTGATCATAAGTTCCCACTTTAGACAGAATACATATGATCCATAAGTAAGCCACTGAATCGGTATCTTCAGTAACATACATAAAATTGAAGTTGTCTAGGGGTAGATGCACTTTCTGTCGAGGCTTTAACTGTGTTCTTGATGCTAATGTCACTGGGTTTGGGTGTGAAAAACGAGAGGTCAAATGTTCATTGTTGGAAAACTTTAAGCCAGTCCCAGATGGTGACAATTTAACTCAGTGACACAAATTACGCAGTCAACAGCAGGAGTGGAGTAACTCGGAGGTTCATTATAAATTAGACATTTAGCGTATTGCAGTATTTATTCACAGGCAAAAATTTTGTTAATCTAGAATTAAAATGTACCCAATTTAATATTTATTCAGATGTCTTGGTTTGAATGACAAGTGTCTGCCAAGGAAGGTGGGTACTTCCCTTGGAATGGAAACTATGACCCCCTTCTCTCCGAATTATTATAACTTTGAAATTACAGGACTTTCAGGCAAAGGTATGGGAAAAGGAATAACAGTTCTTTACTAGTGTGTATATGTATAACAAGGCAAAAAACCAACACCGGCAGCAACAACAACCAACAAAACCAGAAGCCCAGTAACAGCCGTCTCTCGGCCGCGGGCACTTTCCCCTTCGGTGCAGTTCTGCTCCCAGCCGGCAGGGGCGCTGGTGGCTCCCGGCCGGGCAGGGCGGGTGCGGTGGTTCCCCCGCGCCTGCAGGGGGCGCTGTGGCGTGAGCTCGGCCACCTCTCTCCACATGGCAATGGCGGCTCCGGCGGCGGGGCAGAGCAAGAGCGAGAGAGAGAGAGAGAGAGAGAGTGAGAAGGGGCTTTCCTTTGCAAACTCACGGGGGGCAGCTGATCCNATGGACTGTAGCAGGAACCTCGGAGCAGCGGCTGGAATGGCAGGGGCAGGCACACCCAGGGTGGCAAACAAAGTGTAGCAAAAAGCCCAAAGCAGTGGCAGAAAACAGAGGGGCTGGGCAGGGGATCACTCCCCTGGATAGCTCACCAGTGATGGCTGGTCCCGGCGTCGGGCTGCCACGCAGAGGGAGCGGCCTGGCAGGGAGGTCTCCCAGCTCCTGGTGCAGCAGGCGCCAGCCCTGAGCTCCCAAACGGCAGAGGAGCAGAGAAGCAAGCCGGCAAGCCCCAGTCACAGTGCCAAAGGAAAAAGAAAAGAAAGAAACAGGCAAAAACCACAGGGCAACAGAATATCCAGTCAGACCCACCATGCCGCATGAGTCGATCACCCCCATGGGCAGGAAGCAGCACCCCCTGGCCCCCTACCCTTGCAGGATCCTGGGTTGCCCCTCACCCATGGTGATAACTCCCGGAGCCGGGGGAGGCAGTGACTATTCTGGACACAAAACAGAAACAAAACCAAAAATGGATATGGGATATGAACCATCCCCAAGACATCAGATTTCATGAGAATGTCCGTAAAGCAATTTTAAAACTGGAATGACTGCTGGCAGTCATGTGTTCATAGTTAATGATAGTGCCAATACATGGAAATGATCAAGTGTGGTTTTATATGCTTAATGAAAGCTTTGAAACTTAACCCAGAAGACATTATTATAGAGTTTTTCCGAGGGTACATGAGTCATAATTTACATATCGAAGGTAGGTTTTCATAATGCTGCACTGGACCTATCCATGCGGCCTTTACCCTAATGCAAAAGTTTCATCTAGGTTTTGCCTTAGGACACCTGTGAAAAGTTTCTCTTAAGTTCCATTGGCAGCTGCCTCTTCTAACTAATAGTACTTATATACCATAGCTATATGCAGCAGCAAGCTTTAAAAGCAGTTGTGGATGAGGAAACTTCACTGACTTGTAAGTAGTAATGTCTTTTCATGAAGGATAAGGCCACAGAAAACGTCAGCTTGTCATAGATACAACAGTATGTAGACACAACAATTAGAAACCTCAAATACTCCCAAAACATGTTGTTTCTGAAAAATAATTACACACTTTCCTAGGGGGATGGAGGAAGTTGCCCTCAAATTATGAGAGAAACTAAATGCTTGAAGTTGTCTCATGCTTTCTGTGGTTCCGGAAATGTTAAAATTAGCCAAATGATGTCTGATAATACACTTCATTCTGAAGAAAGAGTTATTTTCTCTTCACTAACTCCTTTACTTAAGGAAAGTAAGAATTACTATGGTTTACTTTATTGCAATGAGAACTGCCCACAGCTTTAGTGTCACTCTTCCCTCTTTCTTACAGCAGTGTCTGTAGCTTTTCTGCTGCAAAATTCAGCAAAGCTTAAAGCTGTGAGAGATCAGTGAAAATTATCTGGGATTTAAAGACTGAGGGAAATCCCAGAAAGGAGTGTGTGCATGGCGAGCTTGATAACAGCATTAGCCAGGTTCAGCCTGCAAAAAAGACTATTTGATAAAGGAAGGGAGAAGCCTGAAGGGGAATTAGAGGAGTATCAAGACTTTTAAGACTTTGTCTTCACTGCAGTTAACATAGACTATTGCTCTTTGTCCCTGCCCTGTCTACTAAGCCTGATAGCTTGAGTGTTGCAGTGAATGCAGAGGTAGGTCTGACTCTGGAAGTCCCTCTCACTAACAGTGTGGCCACCTCAGACGCAGAACTGTGGCAGTTTCCTCATTTCTCACAGGGACAGAGATTTTCTTCTTTTTGCCTAATTCATTAGGAGAGACAGTTTATATGATTCATTTTGCTGAAATACTCAGAATTATGACTTCTACCTGACATGAGTCTAGTAGCTTATGTAAGTTGGAGATGCATAGTAAGTAATTTAGATGTGGCTGGTAGCATGGCTGAGCTTTGCTAGCTTAGATACCATTCATCCTGCCTGCCTGTACAAAGAATTGTGTCTAGAAATGAAGACATTGGTGAAAGACAGAAAAATAGAATGGGGTCTTGGGGAATTTGGGACTGTAACTCAGCAAAATATATAANCCAGTGATGGCTGGTCCCGGCGTCGGGCTGCCACGCAGAGGGAGCGGCCTGGCAGGGAGGTCTCCCAGCTCCTGGTGCAGCAGGCGCCAGCCCTGAGCTCCCAAACGGCAGAGGAGCAGAGAAGCAAGCCGGCAAGCCCCAGTCACAGTGCCAAAGGAAAAAGAAAAGAAAGAAACAGGCAAAAACCACAGGGCAACAGAATATCCAGTCAGACCCACCATGCCGCATGAGTCGATCACCCCCATGGGCAGGAAGCAGCACCCCCTGGCCCCCTACCCTTGCAGGATCCTGGGTTGCCCCTCACCCATGGTGATAACTCCCGGAGCCGGGGGAGGCAGTGACTATTCTGGACACAAAACAGAAACAAAACCAAAAATGGATATGGGATATGAACCATCCCCAAGACATCAGATTTCATGAGAATGTCCGTAAAGCAATTTTAAAACTGGAATGACTGCTGGCAGTCATGTGTTCATAGTTAATGATAGTGCCAATACATGGAAATGATCAAGTGTGGTTTTATATGCTTAATGAAAGCTTTGAAACTTAACCCAGAAGACATTATTATAGAGTTTTTCCGAGGGTACATGAGTCATAATTTACATATCGAAGGTAGGTTTTCATAATGCTGCACTGGACCTATCCATGCGGCCTTTACCCTAATGCAAAAGTTTCATCTAGGTTTTGCCTTAGGACACCTGTGAAAAGTTTCTCTTAAGTTCCATTGGCAGCTGCCTCTTCTAACTAATAGTACTTATATACCATAGCTATATGCAGCAGCAAGCTTTAAAAGCAGTTGTGGATGAGGAAACTTCACTGACTTGTAAGTAGTAATGTCTTTTCATGAAGGATAAGGCCACAGAAAACGTCAGCTTGTCATAGATACAACAGTATGTAGACACAACAATTAGAAACTTCAAATACTCCCAAAACATGTTGTTTCTGAAAAATAATTACACACTTTCCTAGGGGGATGGAGGAAGTTGCCCTCAAATTATGAGAGAAACTAAATGCTTGAAGTTGTCTCATGCTTTCTGTGGTTCCGGAAATGTTAAAATTAGCCAAATGATGTCTGATAATACACTTCATTCTGAAGAAAGAGTTATTTTCTCTTCACTAACTCCTTTACTTAAGGAAAGTAAGAATTACTATGGTTTACTTTATTGCAATGAGAACTGCCCACAGCTTTAGTGTCACTCTTCCCTCTTTCTTACAGCAGTGTCTGTAGCTTTTCTGCTGCAAAATTCAGCAAAGCTTAAAGCTGTGAGAGATCAGTGAAAATTATCTGGGATTTAAAGACTGAGGGAAATCCCAGAAAGGAGTGTGTGCATGGCGAGCTTGATAACAGCATTAGCCAGGTTCAGCCTGCAAAAAAGACTATTTGATAAAGGAAGGGAGAAGCCTGAAGGGGAATTAGAGGAGTATCAAGACTTTTAAGACTTTGTCTTCACTGCAGTTAACATAGACTATTGCTCTTTGTCCCTGCCCTGTCTACTAAGCCTGATAGCTTGAGTGTTGCAGTGAATGCAGAGGTAGGTCTGACTCTGGAAGTCCCTCTCACTAACAGTGTGGCCACCTCAGACGCAGAACTGTGGCAGTTTCCTCATTTCTCACAGGGACAGAGATTTTCTTCTTTTTGCCTAATTCATTAGGAGAGACAGTTTATATGATTCATTTTGCTGAAATACTCAGAATTATGACTTCTACCTGACATGAGTCTAGTAGCTTATGTAAGTTGGAGATGCATAGTAAGTAATTTAGATGTGGCTGGTAGCATGGCTGAGCTTTGCTAGCTTAGATACCATTCATCCTGCCTGCCTGTACAAAGAATTGTGTCTAGAAATGAAGACATTGGTGAAAGACAGAAAAATAGAATGGGGTCTTGGGGAATTTGGGACTGTAACTCAGCAAAATATATAAGCAGGAGTCTTAATTTTGAGACTGCTTGAAGCTATCCTTATTTGCCAAAAACACAGAATCATAGAAAATGCTGAATTGGAAGGGACGCATCAAGATTTAATTTCTAATTTGTAGAAAACTAATGAGAAGGAACTGGAAGGGACACAGTAGAAGACACAAAGGGGAAGTTGTGGAGTGAAGAGATCTGGAAAAAGACTGAAATGAAACACAATGCATGAAGTTCAGAGGATTGAACGTGTGTCAAAATTTGGGTCTTGGTATGCACAACTTATAAAGAAATCAGTGGCGAAAGAGTTGAAGGGACTGAGGTACTTGTGATGAAAAGACACAAGAGGAGAGAAGGGAGGTACAAACAGAACCAGCTGGGAGTAGTATCCACATTCCTCTGACGCTGGCAATGTGCCAGGAGGTGCTTGGTTACATTTTTTCCTGTGTTAATCAAAACCTGTAACTAATTTGGTTAGTTTCTCTGAAAGACTGAAGCAGGGCTTTTTAAAAGGAAGAGCTACGTACAAGAGGTTTAGGTGAGGAGCTGTGCACTACAGGCAAGAACCAGTGGGTGTGTGCATGCTGTCTGAAATGGTAATAATTATTTGGGAATAATTGTATAAGGGGATATTGCATAATTAGTAATGGGGGGAAGAAGAAAGATGGATAGAAGTCCTCCAAAAGAATTGCAGTAGTTTGAACAATTGAAAGTAGGAAGTTTGCAGTATGCATTTGTGTGGTTTTGAAGTGATTAACTCCCACGCCCCATTGCTGTGTCTCTTCTTGCAAATCAGGCACCTGTTTTTTATTGGAGATAACTCTGGTTGTCATCACTTCCTGAACATCACTGAGGCTAATCAAAACACAATGTGGGCCACTGAGCAATTAAACAGTAATGGCCCATTTTGAAAGACTTAGTGAGATAGTTAATAATCTGTTGGGGAGTTCAGCTGCAAAAGTAAGGAGTCTTATGCTCTTTGGGATTATTACCTTACTTGATCAAATATTTTTTATCTCTAGAATTGCAGTGTTTAAAAGAAACACATAAAAATATGGGGGTTTTATGTTCAGATCAGTCATTCAAAGGAATTTTGAGCTGTACTACTTGGAGCATGTGGTGGTGGGCAGTCTGTTGTATGCTACTGTTCAAGGAAAGATTTGCTTTCACCCCTAAAGGCAGGAGCATTTCAATGGTATCTGTGAAGTTCAGGCATCTGGCTTTTTTTTTTTTTTGCAAAAGTAGTGGTAAGATTTTTTGCATGTTAAGCATTGCTATTAATAGCAGAAACGAATTTGACATTATGCGACTCTCTCTGTTATCACAGTACTGGATACCAGTGTATTTACTATTCACCTGAAAACACAGCCAAGGCAAAAGAAGTTCTCAGCAACATCAATCATCTGCAACCTCTCATATCAAGCCATGCAGATCTGCTGCTTAGTTCTGCAAGCCAACGTTCTCCAGACAGCTTGAAGAATTCTTTAAAGATGCTTTCAGAAAAAGTAAGATTCAAATCTTCAATGCAATGGAAAATGGAATAACCGAGTCTTTAACTGCTGGGGCGAAGGGAGTGGTTCTGCATAAATTGAGTTGCACAGCGTCAGGAAATGTTAAATAAACTCAGCTAAAATAAGTGTCAAAATGTTGTTATTAGAAAAAAATGTTATTTAGCATTTCTGTAGGCTTTCTATATAGAAAATTAATGAAATTTATGAAGATTGTCTTTATTTAAAAGTGTAATTAATTTAATTTCATGCATCTTCTTTATCCTCTAGTGGCCACACACTGGGGTTTATCAAAATAGCAAAATTTATAAATAATTTTGTAGTATGAGAAATCATTGTTTTTAATTCTCTTTCTGTTTTATTTCAAGCTGCTGCTTATGGGAGGTAGTTCAAGCCAGGTTTGTGTGTAAGGTTTAGAATAATAACATGATCAGAAATGGTGATGCAGCCTGGAAGGAGAAGCTGGGAAGTTGGCACCAGGAGATCTCAAATTTTAATTCTCTTTCTCCTGTTACAGCCCTCTGTAGCTGTTAGGCTCTTCCTCATCTTAGTTCCTTTAGTTCTAGATTAAGGAAGATAATATTTCCCACCTGTCTCACAGACTGATAATGGAGATTAGCTGAAGCCTGTAGTACTTCCCAGCATATGTTATCCTATAAAAATATGAAGCACTATAGCTATGACCTGAGATGTTGCAAAGAGTTGTCCATTGCTCCATGGGACACCTCTTCAGTAACATGATCCCAGTATGGCTTAATAACACGATCGATAACCATTTCAATGTACCTTCAGCTATTGGGAAGTGACAGCCCCTGTGGTCTGTTGAGCACCATTATCCCAGCAGTTCCTTGTTCAGTGGGAGAGTTTCAAATCTGAACATTGAGCTCAGCCACTTGCTGTGAAGGCATTGCAGAGGAGCCACGGGGAAGAGAAACACTGCTCTCAGTTGCAGATGTGTAAATCCACGGTAACTCTGAGGACACTGGAGTCGCTGTGAATGTCATGGATAATAGACAAAAGCAGAATTCAGCCTGGAAATTAATCAGAGGAATTTAGGGAGGGCACTTGTAGCAATTGTAGTGTACCTTTCCATGTAGGAGGGCATTTGTAGCTGTGCATAGAACAAGTGGAGCTGCTCTCTTAGTGTTTAGTTCAAAGAAATCTGTATGCACAGGTAAAGCAAATCAGACAAAGAAGTGTTTGTTCTGAAGTTCCAAAGTGCGGTTGCTAAGGAATGTGTGTGTTTGCTCTGGCCATTTGCCTCTGGGCAGGAGGGGATGATTTCAGAGGGGCTGCAGGCAGCTGTGGTACTAAAGCACTGCTTGAACCACGGTCTGCTGGAGACTCTGGCTATAGAAAAGGGCCAAAAAAGGCAATTCATTCAGTTAGCAAAAGTCATAGATACTTTACATTTATAGCTGGTGACTTAGTTGTGTATGTTCATATCACCTTTTCAGGGCCAGGACTAAATTGCTGTTAGTACATGAGCTCAGGTTCCCAGAAGAAGGCGTCTCACCCAATGTGGGTGTCTGTCTAGCCTCCACCTTTTGCTTGTAAGAGATTAATCTAGTTGTCTGAACAACTGCAGCATGAGTGGTTCAATACCTGCTTCTCTGTCTATTACCAAATTTACTCTCAGGAAAAGATGGATAATGGAGAAATAATAGGGTGGAACCATTGCTGAGGAAGCAAGTGTGGTGGGACAGCTGCTTGTAAAGAGGGGAAGAGAGATGGAGAGGAAAGACCAAGGAACAACTTCAGGGAAGGGAAATACCATTTCAAGGCCCCAAACTGGGTGAACCAACACAATACTGAAATTAGATCCCTCACAGTTGATTCAAAACGTTATACTGATGTCTTAAAATAATCTATCTGTATAATCTGGTACAGTAGTGGAGAATCAAGACTATCAGAGTGTTCCTGGTTATATTTAAGATAGAGTAGCACATGCTCAGCTGAATATAATTACGATACGTACTTGTATTCCTGAGGAATATGTAGTGCTTCTGCTATTCCATCTTTCATCTGTTTTTATATGTAAAAAAAAAATGCTCTTATGTTTTAACTTGATAGAAATTTAGAAATCAAACAGCTGTTTGAAGAAGTCATAAAAATTATTTCCCTGGTGATTAAATTCCACAAGTTTATTAAAAAATATATCACTTGATATACAGAATATAAGCTTGATATATGTAATAATTTTTTCTATAATTATTAGGTAGCAGTGAGTAAATCTGAGCTATCAATAATGTGAATTACATTTAAGTGTTCATGTTGGAAATGGAAGGACTGGCTGCATGGATTGGAAGTGGAAAATTAAATCAAATAATTCCACTGCTGCTTCTTAAATTGAGCTTATTTTCTCACATTAAGCATGGTTTTACTTCTCCATATATAATTTGCAATTTACTGTAGTGTTTTCCTGAGACTAACCTTTTATCATCACTTTTTGTTAATTGATTAAGGAAGCCTTTAGCTGTCGACAAGTGTATCAGCATTTGCAGCTTGCAGAAGGCTTGATAAATTCATTTTCCAGCTATGCCTATCTTTGTTTGCAGAAATATTCTTTAGTAGAGTATCTAAAAGAATTTGCAGAGTTTTCATTTCTTTGTATAAACTGGTTTTGTGATTTCAATGCAATTTCATAAATAGTGATGTTCTGCAAATTTAGCTGTACTGAGCTGTTAAAAAATGAGGTTAAAATGTAGATTGCTGTTAAACCAGTGGGAACCCTGGATGGAATTTAATTAAAGAATAATTTTAGTTTCTGTATGAAAAAATGGAGTCTCACTTCTGTACTGATTTCCTTTTAAAAATTAATTTTCCCTATAAAAGATTTCTGTTCAATTATATTGCTTAAACTTTTCAGATCATTACCTAATATACATTGCAGTCATAGTGGACATTGTTTACATAAAGTTATCCAGTACTCACAGTTTTCTGAAATTTAAAGCTTTTTTGAGTCTGCCATGCCTGATCCAGAGACATGAAATCACCTCAAGCAGACTTTGTGGGGAAGATAGGTATGACACCTCAGCAAAACCGTGATATTGCTGTTTCTAAGGATAGACAAGTAATGGAGTTTCAACTCTCTTGATATGGAACTGTAGAAGAGTCTTGAAGAGGAACTCTGCTGCTACCATACAACCCCTCAAATCTCGTTTTGCCATGGTAAGGCAAAGAATGGTAGGGTTTGGTAGCAATATTCCTCAAAGACTTATTCATTCTCCAAGCATGCACCATCTGAAGGTTGGAAATGTAGAAAACTAGAATTGTCCTGCTGAGCAATTCAGGACAACAAGGAGACAGTCCTGACAGGCTGCGTATAAGAAAACTGTTAAAAAACACCCTTTCCCTCAGGCATCAAGTTGGTAAGGAAGAGAAGGAATGGGTCTGGTAAACTTGCCAGGGAGATAAGCAGTGTTTCCAAGTCTAAAGAATCCCAAGTCAGGTCTGAAGGAAGTTCTGATTTTGGTTTAAAAAATTAATAACTTATCTCAGATGTGCCTGAGGTTCTTATTTTTAAAACTTTAGAGATTTATTTGCAATAAAAGTTTTCAGCCTTTCCACGTGCAACCATTAGGAATTTTTTTTTTCCTAAACATAATGAAAATGGGAAAAAGCAGAAACTTCTCTAGCAAGTACCTAATCCAGCAGCCGTAGCCTTAAGAAAGCCATCAATTAGTTAGAGCTTTTTAGTCTTTAATATCCATAAACTTTTGAGAGGGTATTGAGACAGGAAGGCAAGAAAAAGAAGTTGAGTAGGAGTGGATGCATACAAAAGAGAAGCAAGTAGTATGAAAAAGGGATGGGATAAGAATAGAAGTGCAGAAACTCGGAGAAAGACTTCCAGGCATCTTCTCAGGAGTTCCAGGGAGATGCTGACACTTGAAACTTGTTTGGTTTGGGGTTTTTTTGCTAGTTTTTCTCCAGCTTTTGCATAAACAGCACATAAGGGCTCAATGAAGCCTGGCTGGGCAACCTTTATTTCTAGCATTTCCTGCTTGTTTAGGCTGGATCCTCTGACTCTTATCTACATACCTTCCCACATCCCTGTTTAATTAAGACTGTGTGCACAAAGGCACTTCAGTACCTGAATCTGCCTGCACACGCCAATCCGCTATGTTCTGGGAAAATAGGAAGGCAACTAAATCCCGCTGACCTGGGATAAATAAATTCAGGTAATTGTGCTGTAAAAGAAATTTTCATCATCCCCTGTGAACTAGGACTTCTGTCTTGGAAGGGGAGCTCTGGGTGGGATGTGTGGGATGTGCGGGATGTGCTATGGCAGCAGGGTGTGCCCTCTCTCCCTACTGTGACAGATGAAGCCTGTTCAATATTGTTGAAGTAACCAAAATTGGGAGTCTCCCAAGCTGTTGCTGTGGCTTTGTTAGTGGTTACTACCCTGTAGTGAAAGGAAGAGTCCTTGTACCTCATCCTCTCCTGTTCGGTAGGTTCTACCAGCTGATGGAGTGAATGAGCCAAGACTCCCAGAGGAGATGGGGCCACGTGTTTGAGACACAGGAGATGGGCATGTGTGGCACACTGGTGGCAACACCAAGTGCTGTTGCATGGTGGCAATCTAGACATGGAGAAGCCCATAGGCAGAAAGCATTTTACTTTTCTTGTTGTGGTGGAAGGGAGGTGAATAATGCAGGGAGGTTGAGGGATTTTAAAAATATGGTAGAATTCCAGCTGTAACAGTCAACATAGAAAAATTATACAGAGATTGAATAGCATCTTCAGAAGACCTGAGAAAGCTACTTCAGGGTTTCCTTTCTTTAAAAAATACATAAAATCAAGCTTGAAATCAGGTGTCACCTACCCTGATATCTGGGTTGATACCTACAGGTAATAAAATTTATCTCTGGAAACATTGCTTTTGCAGATACTGCTATTTCAGCAGTGTAGAGTGGTGGGTTTTATTTAGGGAGATGATTAAACTGGTTAATCATGTTTTATCTGGCACTTGTTCAGAAATTATTGTGCAATGGTTGGTTACTCTTGGAACTGGTTCTTGTTGAGGCTCGCCTCTGCAGGCGAAATTTGGAATTCGAATAAAATGTGAAAAGATTATGATCTCCATGATAGATACTGAACTCTTGTGTTAATCCTTAGAACACTGGGATTGTAGAATGTGATGATATGCCTAAAACCCTTGAAATGTTCCTCCTTATTTGTTGGCCTACTTTGTTTTCTGCATCCCAGGCAGGCCTGAAACATATATCCGCTCTGCCCAAGGGTAACTCAGTGTTATAAACCTTTGCTGCAGTACTGTGTTCTTTGGTCTAACCTTTCCATTCGTTTGGTTTTTTCCTAGACGGAGTTATTTGTGCACGCATTCAAAGACCAGCTGGTCAGAAGTGCCCTTTTAGCACTGTACACAGCCCGGCCTGGCTGTGTCCTCAAGAAACCAGCTGTGCCTAGAAACAGTGCAGAAGAAGGGGGTGATGTACAGCACCAGGATCATCCTTCTCAGATTAAAAGGCAGGACTCTATACCCCATCATTCTGAGTATGATGAGGAAGAGTGGGTAAGTAGCCAGAAACCCTTGGTCAATGTTCAATGCAAAACCCTACAAATCAGCATAAACAAGCTGAAACCCTAAGTGTCCTTGTCACATGTCATTGCAGGGGGGAAAGGGTGCAAAACTGTTAAATCATGTTTTTCGCATGCATCACATATTTTGAAGCTCAGTTTGAAGGATTTTCCTAAGTACAGTGTGCTGCTCTGAGACTGCCTGGTTGTGCATATAACAGTGAAGATGATGAGTATCTTCTTGCCCAGACAGAATAATAGTCTTTCTTTGCTCTTACTTGGGTTGGTTTTGCTAATTGGGCAGATTTAAGGACTGGAACAGCATATGCTTCTCAGAAGGAAATGTTCTTTTCTTCCCCACCCCCTGCAATACCCCTCCCCAGCCCTCAGGCTGGGACCACTTTAAATAAACATGAATTAACCCTCAGCAAAACAGAGCCCTTTGCCCTTAGACTTTGTTCTTAGAGGGTGTCTGAGGTTGTGTAAAAGAATTAAATATAACTTTTAGATTTTAACATTCTTAGCATGTCTTTCAAAGATATGTATTATTTATATGGCTGAGATTTTATAAATCAATTATTTTGGTAGATGCCTTCATAATAGATCTGTTACTTTGTTACATACATATTGAAGCTATTTTTATTCAGTCCAGGCTCATACTTTGACTTCATCACTGTATTCTCATAAATGTAAAGGATGCCAGCATATTCATCTCTATTGTAAATAATTAATAACTTGTGTGAGCTATAGTATTGCACCTGAACTGTAATTTTTATCCACACCAAAAATAAGGGAAGAAGAATATATTTCTTCTAGAGGAAAGGCAATTATTTCCAGCCCCATGCATTAAGTAGTCATGAGATTTAAACAATAAATAACTCATTCTTTTATTTGTCCTCCGGTTTTAGAGCCTTGAATTAACTTTTTCTTGTTTTCTCAACAACCTGAGAGGCTGGAATGGTGGTTCTTTCCTTGAAACTAATGCCAAAATGTTTGTTTTCAGCTGTTGAAACATTCAGAAATGTAAATTACACAATAGGTTTCATAGAAGAGAGAAATTTTGCTCTGGAAAAAGTGGCACTTTTGTGCAAGCTGTCTTTTAATTTAGTACTGCAATTTAGCACCTCTGAAGAGAAGATAGCTTTGTTTTTCATTCTTGATGATAAAAAAATGTCAGCCAGGTGCTTGGTCCTCACCTATTAAAATGTATAAGTGCATCATTTTCAACTGTATCTATTTTTTTCTGCTGAATTAGTAAGATTATCTTCATTCAAAATTAAGTGTATCTTTCACTATTTTCTGAGTTAAAGTGAGTCAGAATCACTGTCAAACTTGAAGCAGTATAAATTCTAGAGAAATTTTGTGATTTTTTCTGAATTTGAAGACTTGACTTTGGAGAGATTTCAGTTCTTTCTGTCAGCAGAGGTGATAAATAATGTGAGTTTTAATAATCAAATTGTCATTAGCATAATGGACTTTCCATCCAACAAATGCATATAAAATTTGAAAAAATACTTAATCTACTGTGAAAGTCAATTATAAAGGAAAAAACTTCGAGATACGTTGCTTTGTATGCACAGTGCTGTATCCTCCTTTGCCGTTGTGGGGTTTTTTCTTGCTATTATCAAGCACTAGTGTGCTTGCTTACATTTTGCAGTTGGAATTTCAGTTTTGCCTGAAATCTAAATCCTTGAACAACTCTTTAAGCTGACCCTGTTCCATCCACTTCACATGACTATGTTACCTTATGACCATCACAGAAGTACGAAGACTTATCCCAGAGTCACTGGCAGCAGTATGGATTGAGCTCTTTATATTGCTGCACTATGCACAAGCAGCAGGAAAGCATCACTGTCGAAGGAAAAATATTTAACTTGAGAGTTTTATGTTGCCTCTGGGTAGATATTCTCCTCTCACCAGCTGCTTCTGCTATCCTAGAACATCCCAGCAGTAGGGCACAAAGCAAGTTTTCGTGTATAATACAAGAAAAGGTGGGCACGTTGCCACTTGGAGCTGACTCTGCTCTACACTTCTGACTGACTGGTTAACGTGGCTGGAGCTACAAAGAGCAGATAAAATGGCATTTCCAATAAGCTCTGTACAAATGCTGATGTGGTGATCAGACACGGGGCTGTGTGCCGGTTTGAGACAAATTCGGAGGAATGTCCAAATTTGAACGTCCTCTGATGGAAGGCAGGTTACAGCAACTCCTCCCCCACCAGGTTTGGGAAAAAAAATTTTCCTCAGAGGAAAGTGAAGGGAAAAAAAAAGACCTATTTATTTAACAAACACACAGGAAAAGAATAATAATGCTTAATAATAAAACCTCTCACTGTGGAGAGAAACCTGGGAAGATTTTACAGTCCTTTCTGTGGTGTCTCTCTCTCTCTCTCTCTCTCTCTCTCTCTCTCCTCTTTGGAGCTGGAATTCGGCATAGGCCCCTCCGGGCCTTGGTGGAAAGCTCTGCAAGTGAGTTCTGGTGTTCTCAACAGTTCCAGAAGAGAAGAAGAAGAAGAAGCTGAAGTCCCAGAAAAAAAAGGTTTAACTCTTCATCTCCAGAGAAAAGGGGCCGAGAGCTGGGAAAAACCGGAAGGTGCTTTTCTCCGCTCTTGCCGCACAGAAAGCAGCAGCTGTCTCTGTGTCCTTGGAGCACAAACTCCTTTGAAAAGTTCATCTGGCTTTTTTTTTTTTTCCTTCTCTTGCACCCAGTTTTAAAGGCACAGAAAGGCACAGGAATCATGTCTAGGCAGAGAGCAGGATAGGGGATACACATCATAAAGTCACCCCAAGACAGGCTGAAAGACTGATATGTGTGTGATCTATTCCATTCCATGTGCCACAGCACAAGAGGGTGTTAATCATGCAGATTACTTAAGATCTTTGCTTTACCTATGAACAGAGCTCAAAAGGACTTTAAGGAAGTATCTGAATATCCACTCACATGAAGGAGACGTAGCATCCTCAGAGCACTGGGAAGTGCAGATGCTGTGTCATACCTGGCACAAGTAAAGCACACAGCTGCAGTGGTGTATATGGAGGGACAAGAAATGACTGAGGAGTTCTGTGGTGAATTCAGAAAGGCTGAGAATCCTTTAAAAACAAAGAGATAGCTTCTGGGACTCCACTTGCTGGCAGTGTTTAGAAGGAAGACATCCAGTTAGGTGCAGTGACAGAATAGAGTATCCATACCTGCTCTCTGAAATGAGGAAGCAGTACTACTTTTTAATCATACTTTCAGATCAGATGGAAATTAATTGCATTTTTTTCAGCTGGATGAATGAAAGAGAATTATTTGCCTTGTCCTAGAAGTGCCCAGCTTTCACTGATGCCAAGGCCTAGCTTTCCATGCAGATCTTTCAGTGTGCATGTCTGCTTGCCAGTGCCACAGCAGAGGTGACAGAAGTGTGACCATGGTCATTTCTAACTAGCAACACCTAGCTACATGAGCCAGGACTCCATAACATTCCAGATGGCTTCTGAAGTTTGGAAGAAGATGTAAATGTGTCAATGCCTTGTCTCAATGGGGTCAAGCCCTCTTACAGATTTCCACCTTCCCTGCCACTGCCTTGACTTTTGTACTTAAAGAAGAAGCAATGAGAGGGAGACAGAGATCTTGTTTCTCTCATTCTTTCATATCACAAACTTACCATCCACATTGCTCCAGCAACTAATGAGAAACCTGTGATCAGGAGAAAAGTATCCTGCTTAGGAAACAAGGTTCTTAGTACTTCAGTGTATCAAGAAATATTTCTTCTGATCCTTCACTTCACACAGAGGGTTTATAAGAATGCTTATTTAAGAGGCTGCATGGACTGTATTTTGTCCTTTAACCTGGCACATGCTGTAAAATGATCACTTGTGAGGTTGTTCTTAGGCAAATTGAAAATAGACTGCTGAAGGAGATGAAAGGTCAGTGGAAAGTGTGCTAGGCTACAGGAAAATATTCTGGAAATAGTAAAGGATGACAAAATGAAATGGATGAATTTCTTCTCATGGAGAATCATAGAAAGCCACTTGACTTTTTTGCTGATTGGAAACTGCATTTTTACCTGAAAATTGTTCTGTGAAACTGCAGAATTTCAACAGCCTTTTTAGAAAAATGTGACTGCCTTTGGTGCAGACAGAAGAACATCTCAATGAATGATACATACCTCTACTTTTTATATCTGCCTGCAATCCCAGGGACCTCCTGTGTGGAGAAAAAGATGTGTGAGACAGGCCCTTGCTCCCTCTCACTTGCTCGTATGTGAAAAAGCCAGAGACATGATAATAAGAGTGAGCTTTTTGTCAACAGATGTTTATGAATTTTGCTTCTAAACCCTCAGGGAATGTTTGTGTGAATATTGCATAGACATCATCTCAATGCTGGGTTAATAGTTGGTTTGAAAAGAGAAAAGTGCTCTTTCCAAAGTGAAACAAAGGTTCATATTTGTGTTGCTTGTGCAATAACTCCAGATGCTCATTAAGAGCTTAATGCTTTTTGCTCTGGGATTAAACTCCCCCAGCAGACAGAGGAAAGGGAAATTACATTGCTGCAGCCACGCTAAGCAACTTGAGTTGCACATTCCACAGCAACTTCAGTGATTGGAAGCTCTGAAGCTCCCTGATACTCTCCAGTAAAGCTTGCTGATATTTGGGGCCAGAATTTTTACTATTTGTAGTATTTCACTGCTCCTCATAGGATCCTTCTCCCCAAAATTATACTTGTGAGTGGTAAAAATCAGTAGTTTCACACATATTCTAAATGTTTTTCAGGATTGCTTGAGGTGCATATAGGAGGAAACTTTTGAAGGAATCTATACCTGTCCTCTGTCTTTTGACTTTTAATTGTATCTAAGCATGTGAGTATCAGATACTCATGTGTCTAATGGCTTCATGTATGTTTCATGTATACAGGTGCAGATATTTCTACATGTTGCATTGTACATGCAGCACTTAAAAAAATATTGTGGATTAAATGCAGTTTTGCTTGGGTGTGACCAACTTCTTGCCTCTTGTAAATCAACAGTATCTTTTTCATAGTATGGTTAAAGCATGAGTTTATCTAGGGAGAAAGTGAAACCATCGTTTCTATGTTCACCTATAAACTGGATGCTCACTTGTCCTTAAGTCAGCCCACAAGAATGCTCCAGCAATCAGATTTGGGGAGCTGGAGGAGAGGAACTCTGTTGTACAGGTTGGGCAAGTCCCTGCTTCTGTCTGCAGGCCCATGTGATGTCTCTTAGGTCAGGATGCCACTTGTCACAGGTTGTGTCCTCAGGAGGAAGGAACAGGGAAAGATCAGATCCTTCTAGTCAGAATAAGGGCTTAAGCGTGGCATATAGTTGAAAAGTAACATTAGATTTAAATGTTTGCCTTAGTAGTTCTAGATTTGCCTTCACGCAAAATCCAAGTGTTGCCATTTATATGGAACTATGGTATTTCTCTGAGTTTTCAATTTTCTTTAACCTTCTCTCTTGTTGTTTTTGCAACTTCGTTTTTGTGCCTGAAGACCTGACATATACATAATGCTTCTGGCACTGTAAAGTACAAACCAAAATAGTGATATTATCATCCCATCTGTAACCCTCAAGCAAACTCTGGTTGCTCTGCATTATTTTCAGAATGACTCAGCATTAAAACATGTACATGGAGGGGGGGGTGTTTCTGTGGGTTTGTTATGGTTTGGTTTTAGTCTGATTGCATGTCTTATGTACAGCCTCATTTCTTGTATGTCTTGGTTTTTTTCCATCTTATTCAGTGCCACAAAAGTAGGTGCAAGAGCTTTGATTTCTACAGCATCCAGCACCTGAAGGACTCTCCCTGTATCTCAGTTCCCTAACAGCTCTTTCTTACACTCCACATTATTTCTTTTGTTCTCTGCTCATACAGAATTTCTTCTACCACTCTATTACATCTGTAATTCTCTTATTTATTATAAACTCAGTTAAGTGTGATAGTTGCAGTTTATGTGAGAGGTGAGGAACAAAATTGAAACTGTGTTACCTAATAAACATGCCATGACAGCAAATTTCTCATTCTAGTCCTTAAATTTTACATTTGCTTCAGCAGAGTAACTGATATGATAAAATACAGGAGATGTTAAATTATCAAGAAGAGGTTGTTAAGTACTATGACAAAACTGGCAGTCCCACACAATGCTTGATTTGGCAAGGCTTCGAGTGTGTCTACACTCTTAAGGTATCATTTAAATAGACAAACTGCTCAGTTCCTTGCTATTAGACCTGAAACTCTGCCTGCATTTTCATGTAGAGTTTGAAGCACATGTTCTCCAGTGTCTAAAAACCATAAGAGTTTGGGTTCATTTACACTGTAAGAAAAAACTCCACGAAAAGGGCTTAGGTTGGTAGTAGGCTGAAGGATGAGAGAAACAGTCATATGCTGACACCTAGTATTTACACTAATTTGCACATCTGTCTCCACTTTAAGGAGAGGTTAATAAGTTACTATTGTCTCTTTTTTTCTTCTTCTTCAGTAACATGCAGTGATAATTCTGCTCTTTTCAGGACAGGGTGTGGGCCAATGTGGCAAAGAGTTTGAACTGCCTTATTGCCATGGTGGACAGACTGCTTGAAAAAGACAACATCAGCAACATTAAAGAGGGTGAAACTGAGCCTTCAGCAGCAGATTGCAAGGTGTTGCATACAGGTGGTAAGCAACCTCCCCAAATATTTTTTTTTTAATAATTGACTAGAGTAAATGAAAATTTGAACAGCTACAGAAAAGTCATCTAGAGAAGACTCTATAGTATCTTTGATGAGAGTGCTAATAGCAAGGTTTTCCACACTTGTAGGGAGGTTATTTATCAAAATAAACTTTATTGTGTGCTCAGACTGCTTGCCATGCTCAGTTGTTTGTGCTACAGTGTAAACCTTTTGAAACCACAATGTTTTCTTTTTGAAGGCTGACGTAATTTAATTTACTTTAAATTTTACTTTCATGTAGTATTTTGAGGAAAAAAACCATTGGATTGTCTTACCCCAGAGAAAACTTGTAAGGAAATGTGAACTTCCTGTATCAATGTCATTCTCCTGCAAACCCTTCCACTTCTCTGAGGTGATACACTGACTTTTATTTTCTGATTTGATAAAATTCATGTTTACCTGGATATACCTGTCAGCCTGTGTCAAAAGGCCAAGTAGAATAATTCCATGAGATGTAAAGAAAATTTTGTCGATGGCAGGTCCTTGTCACCAAATCATCTGATCTTCTCCTATGGCTTATTCATGTTTGCATTCTTGATGCATAGATTAGATCTGCTTAATAAGTGTGATGAGACTTTCTAGTCTGAAAGTGTGTTGCAACAAATGAAACAGATCTATAGTGATAGTGGTGGTGGTCCTAATATAAGGAAATCAGAGCCAACCTTTGTGCCACTCTTCAGTTAAATAAAACAACTCCCCATACAAAACAACAAACCAAGACAACTACTTTATTTTATGGAGTTTTGTACAGTTTGGACTTTTTTTTTTAAATTATGCATTTTATCCTGTATCTTCCTTTACATGTTCTCCACAGAATTTAATGACATCATTTTATATCAAGAGTTTTAAAGTTATTAGTACTCACTTGTAATTTCTTTCTTACATAACCAGAATTAAAATTACTTTTTTAACTGTGTGTCATTTGTGTAGTACTGGTGAGTTCTGGGTGATTCTTGTTGTAGTGTTGATTTTTAATGCAGCTGTAACATCTGCATTTTTACCAGTATGAGGGACTTGTGCTGGAGTCCTGGAATCCTTGTTTTCAGTGCCAGATGTGTTGGACTTGATTTTGCATGAACAGTCCAGAGAGCAGCTTATTCCTTATCTGTGTGGTTCTCTAAGTTTCTGTCTACCAGGCATGTAGTGTTAGAGAGGTAGATGATATCATCTCTGTTCTCTAGTGAAGGCTTGCAGGTGAAAAGTATCAACACAGCTTTCTACATTTTTCCTACCTTCCTCAGAGAAGGTACAAATATTTAACAGTCAGGTGGGTGTATTTTTGAACTTGAAAGAATCCTTAGATGGTGAACCCAAGCATATTCATTGTGATTACAAGAGAAAAATTGAATATTGTTCTTGTTCCTAACTCCCTTCTCTTCCCTGTGGTGCTAACAAGCTTTCCTGCTATTGTTAGAAGTCGCGAATGTCTTGTAGAAGTGTTTTGCAGGCAAAGTGGTAATAGTACACTTTCACCCAAACTTTCCCCCAGGTGACTGCAGTGCATTTGTGTGTGTATGCATAGACATACATGTCATGGGTTTTATCTGTATTTCATAGTTATGGAACAAAAGTTCAGATTTCCAGACCTCCTTCCTTTATCTGAAAGAAAAGGTATGATTTAGGATAATTATTTTGGAATGCTTTCTGACATGCCTAGCAACATGAACTTTTACTTAATTTCCTTCACTCTCTTCAACCTCCTGAACGTGTCCTCTGTTATTCTGTATACGCCATGACATGGATTTAACCTGTCCATCTGAGTCTTTAATTCTAGTGTGCTCATAGCTTTGATTCAGGCTCAGACCCTACACAGGCAAATGGAATATTGGTTAGAGCTTTTAGGTCACAAGCCAAAAAAAAAAAAAAAGGAAAGTTACATCATTTTAAGTCCTATAATAAGCAGCCATCAAGTAGAATGAAAGGTAGCTCTTGCTAAGCAATAATGATAATTGTAATGGTTAGAAAATTATAGATGAGTTTCATCCAGCTCAGAAGTTGTCTTCTGGAGCTGGTGGGCCAAGGACACAAAAAATAACAAGCTGCTGTGGTGCTGGAATAAATTCTTTTCTTTTTCCTTCGTTTCAGGGCCTTCCCTATTTCTCCTGAATCAGTACAGGTGCCCTCAAGTGAGAGCAGAGTCAGTGCTTTTGTTGAGCTTTCCTGAAAGTTCTGTAACACTCCATCACATTAAAGCTGCAGAGATTTGTGGGGCAGCCTGCTGTGTTTTCATCTTCTTTTTGAGGAAGACATCATTTGTGGAATGCCTTGGACAGCTTACAGGACTTTCAAGGTCATATAGAAATGGAGACATTTTAAAATTGCTTTCTTTTATAGGACTAACTTTAAAGATGGAGCTTTCTGAAGAGCTGTCCAGGTGTGTGCCAAAGTTGGTTCCCTAAGCATTTTCAAAACCATTGCCTTTGGGGCCAGAATTTTTCATGCTTGGCTTCTCTATGAGAGTGTGGGTTTAGATGTTTGTTTTTCTCTGCATCTCCCTCTCTGAAATTTAACATGAAACCCTAAGGGTGCACCGTGAAGCACCTACACAGACGTTGAGATTCCAAGTTTTTAGTTATAAATTTGGCCTTAATTCTGCTTCATTTTACACTTGAAGCCTGGTTGTGAGTTCACAGCATTTTTCTAGATATAAAACTACACTATGTATACACCCATAGATACATTTCTAAAATTACAGACTTTTGTGCTACTTAAAATTCACAAACATGACATAAATTAAAAGCTTGCCACATCTTGCTATTATATATTATATGTAATTGGAGCATATTTGAGCATATTTGAGCATAATGTATTTCATTAATGCTGCAAATGTGTGATTGATCTTTGAGTCTGAAACAGCTTTTGTGCTGGAGTGGATCCTCAGAAAAATTGGGCTGCTTTTGTAAGAGAAAAGAATATAGAGTTTTGAACAAAATATTGATAAATACACCTTAAACTATGGGATGAAATTTTTGTTTATTTAGTGAACCTGACTGGTTTTTTTGTAGCATATAGCAATGATAAACATTTCAAAGAATGCACACATGTTCATTTTAGATGATAGAAAATGTTATGACAATAATTTGATGCAATAGCATCTTCATATAAATATGGATGTTGTTATAACATATATTCAGAGTTTCCTAAAGTAGGTTTATATTTGCGGTCTCAGTGTTGACATTGTGTGATTCTATTCTTTTTTTTCCAAACATGTTTATATTTATTGTTTGAAATCTTTGTAATTGGAAATATTGGAGCACTTTGTTTCCTGTACTCTGCCTTTCAATGTGAATTATACCTTCCTTAGCCTTAACTTTTCATGCAGTCTGACCTTTGAGTGTATTCTAAAGACTGAATTTGAGTTACAGTTACCAAGGTAACATGCTATGGTTTCATCAGTTGCAGGATTATGAATCCTCTGCAGGATAAATCAGGAAGAGTAGAAGGATTTTTAAGGAGACAGGGGTTTTTTGTTGCTCTTTTAACTCTTAGTCTGGTTTGCCTTGGAGAAATATGTGACAACAATAAATTATTTTTATTTTTGCCTTTTCATTTTCCATGAGAGTTGGAATGTGAAAGCCTGTCCTGCAGCATTAGAGGTGCCAGTGAAACACAGCAGTTTGTTCTTGTGCTTACACAGCCCCTGACAGATCTCTGTGTTTGGCTGCTGAAAGCGGCTGTTGTTTCCATCTGCTCCTTGTACCATCCCATCAGAGCTCCCACCCAGCTATTCCTCTGCCAGCTCGGGGTGAGAACTCCCTAATTTGATACATAAAGGATCCACCACATTATCTCAAACAATTTGAGTTGCCAGTGTGATTGCACCTGGATTTTGCCTTTAAGTGAATTATGGAATTGTTAGCTCTGTGAATTTGCCACTGATAACCTTCAACATAGGTAGCAAAGAGCACCTGGGGAATGTTGCCACATTTCCTAGATGGAATTAGAGGAAACCTCTGTTCATACCCACATTGCTACAGACATATGTGGGTTAATTTTTCTTGTATTATCTGATACCTGTTGAGGACTAAATAAGTCTAGATTCAAACTTTCTGACTTTCAGTGCCCTGGGGATGGGCACTGCATCCTTTCAGTGCATCCCTTCCAATGCAATGCTGGTAGAAATGGGAAATAAAGCCGTGTTCTAGTTTTATTTGCATCTTCAGAAAAGCTTTTATTATAAACTATCATTTAGTCGGGAAGATGAAAAATATTCTTGTGGTCTCTGCCTCCTTGAGCAGCAGACATAATTTATTTAGAGCAATCACATCTGAAAAGCTTTCTCTTCCCTTTCTCTTCCTCACATTTTTCTTCCCTTTTCTCTTAAGCTTGTCTTTGCATCAATTTTACTTATGCCGTTTTTGTTTTTTTTCTTTCCCCTCTCACTTCTGTGTCATCCTTTTCTTTTTGATAGGATCCTTACCTGGGCTGAATGTAGCCCAGCAATACAAGACAAGCCCTTCAGCAGTACCTTCTCTAAGTACTTTGGCTATAAACGGAAGCTGAAAAATTGTGTAAGGGAAAGAAAGATTATTTAACTGAATCAACAAACTAAAACAAGGTATCAGAATATTTAGTTGCACAGCACTCACAGAGCAAGATTTATCCATTACTCCTATGTTTAAAGTATATTAGATTTTCTTAGCCTTGTCTTTTATTGCCTTTGTCTTCTTTTTCTGTTTTCACTGTGACCAAACCTGCTGAGATACTTACGTATGTATGATTAGATGGTTTCAGGTTTCACTATTAATCCATGTGACAGTGTAGAAAATCTTGGATGATTGCAATGGAATAATAAATCCCAAGAATTCAAAATCATTCTTCTGGACACCCAGACTGTGCAAGGTAAACCGCTACTTTCTAAAGTGCAGGAATACCAGGAAAGCTTATTCAGGTTTTTGTTGTTCCTGTGAGAACTGCTGCAGCATTATGAGTACAAAGCCTCATCCTTTCTCAAAGAGCTTAGCCCTCATGCTGGAGTTAAACTGAGCTCCAAGAGCTGGGTATCAAGATGAAGAAATAAGGTGCTGACCTTTTTATGGTGCAAAGTTGAATATGTGAACTCTTCTGTCAGTCTTTTCAAACCTCCCTGTAAAAAAATATAAATTAAAAGATCAGGTAGTAAGTGATTACCTCAAGTGAAAGGTTACCTCGTGGGTATCTGCTGTTACATTTATATGTCACATTTATATTTATAAATGTTACATTTATATGTCTGTAGTGCCCTCTTTTGCTTTAAGAGTATGACATTATGCATTCTTCCACTTTTTATTTCAGGTTTAGTTTTTAACTTCACACCATTTAAGTTTTGAAGTGACTTAAAGCTGTTAATGGATTTTAAGTGGCACAAATAGCAATGACAAAATTGGCTTTTTTCTCTGTTGCTAGGGCAAAAGGAGATAGGAGTGCTATACTGAAGCATCTGTGCTTTTTGGTTTTGGTTACCAGCATATTTTAATAAGCACTTCAGTGGGCCTGACTTTGAAAAGAGCAGGAGCTTGCTTTTCTGCCAAACTTCATCAAATTTAACATGTGGTTTGATTTTTTGCAGCTTGGATATGAGCATGCAGAACTGATTAGCTGGGTGCTAAGCAGGTCATTTGCCTGTACAGGCCTGTTGATTGCAGGAACATGGGACTGAAGGGCATTTTCCAGTAACTAAAGGGCAAATCCTGTCACAGACTGAACTACCACAACTCTCTTAGCAATGGACATGGAATATTTACTCAGTGCTTTGCTGAACATACACTTTTGTTTTAGTCTCATTTAAGTGCATAGTGGTGATACTATCTTTTTAATTTCATCCTTCCATTCTTTATTTTAATATGTTTAGTTTTTATGCCTTGTTTTAGTTTCCAGTGGCTGACTAGCATAATTTTTGTATTGAGTTTCCTTGCTTCATCAGGAGGCTCTGACAGTTCTTTTGGATGCTAAGTATTCCAAACTGACAGGCTGCCCATGTCATTTTAGCAACCTGACAGTCATCCTGGAGTCTCCTTGTTGCTTCTGTTCTTGCTCCTAATGTCTTTTTTCAGCTGTTTACTCATTCAGTTAATTCTTCATCCTTTTTCAAAGGATTTTCCAGTGTGTGTGGATACAAATCTTGTGATTTTAATTTAAAAGAAAATTGAGATCTGAAGAGTTAATGTGTGTGAGTCCATGAATGTGCTAAACACAAAATCAATAATTTGTACTATTCCTTTCCTGAAGTGATTCTACAATGGTATTCTGAAAGGTATTCTAAAATGTATACAAAGTGATTCTACAAAGTCAGTCTAAAAGAACTCCTTTAGACACATCAGCAGTAGTTCAAAAGGAAGCAGCATTGTCAGGTATCAACAGTGTTGTGGCAGGTTAGGTCCAGATACTATAAATCTGAATTTAGACAAGGATTTTAAAGATTCCTTTACAAATAATATCTATTTATGAATTGTATTAGTATCACATATTTATGCCTTGCATACAAGACAATCTTTTTTTTTTTTCCAAAATCTACTGAATTTACTTGTAAGCTTCAAAATACAATTTTTATTTGTTTGTTTGTTTCACAAACTTCAGTTTCACAGTGCTTCTCAGTTTCAAGGAACAACTTACAAGCTGCAGCACTTACATATAAGTAGGTGTTACTGACACATTTTTGAACCTTTGTGCATTGTTAATGAATGATCCTCATTAATATTCCTGCTGGAGTATTTGCAGCAGGACAGCCTGCATAACAAGTGACGCAGTGCAATTTTAACAGAGCAAAGATTTAGTACCTTTCATTTTTTTTCCTAGAGTTGGCTTTTCTACGATCTCAGTCTTGATACACCTCTTATTCTGATTCAAAATAAAGGATAAGCATGAGAATATACTTTTCCATTCATGAACATTGTTTTTTTTCAAGAAACAATGCAATCCCTCTCAGATTTGCCAACTAGCTCCACCTTCTGGGGACTGGACATCCTTATTAACTGAGATGGAGAAGTTTCAGTGTGAGCAAGCCGTAGAAGATTGTTTTGGAAAACTTAATCACACATAGGTTGTCTTCTTTACTAGTGACACGTCCAACTCTATTTATATTCTATGATAATTTATCTTTTTTCAGTTGCTAGGGTAAGGTTTTCTACAAACTTACCATTTTTATTGTTTACCAAAAAGCCAAATACATATGTGAATAAGGCTCTGTATTCTTTGGGACATTAAGTACTCAGTAGGATTTATTTTTAATAAATTTAGTGTGAATGTTCTTTAATTAAAAAAATGGCCTTGAGAATTTCAAATCTTTGAATTCCTTTTTAATGCAACTATTATAGACAAAAATTACTTACGTTAGTAAGTTAGTATTCCAAAGATGTCGTCTCCCCCCAAAAAAAGTGAGAAAATTATTTTGAAGCTGCCACAAGATATGTGCAAAATAATTTGTAAAATCATAATAGAAGGTGGTTATCAGTTGTTTACTGCCAACCTGGAAGACTGTGTGGAGGAGAATCCACTTACATTTGTTCTGGGTCCGGTGTTACTGTAATTTTATTACTGACTTGCCTTATGAAATATGGATGATGCTTATAAAATTTGCAGATGCTTAAAGCTGGGAGAGGCTTTAAGCACTATGGGAGCAGGACTAGAGTGGATTCTGATGAAATGGAGCACTGAAATATTAGGATGCAGTTCAGTAAGGACAAATACAAAGTTATGTTCCTGAAGAAACAGAAATCCACAGTGCAGATGGACTGGTTAACTGACAGCTCAGTAAAAACAGATTTAAGTATTATGTGACCTGTGGCCAGTATGTGACCCCATCTATTCATAAAATTACAGAATGGTTTGGGTTGGAAGGGACCTTAAAGAGGATCTCATTCCAACCCCTCTGCCATGGGCAGGGACGTCTTCCACTAGACCAGGTTGCTCAAAGCCCCATCCGCCCTGGCCTTCAACACTTCCAGGGATGGGGCATCCACAGCTGCTCTGGGCAACCTGTAGCAGTCCCTCATCACCCTCAGAGTGAAGAATTTTGTCCTAATATCTCATCTAAACCTACTCTCTTTTAGTTTGAATCCATTCCCCCTTGTCCTGTCCCTATATGCTCTTCTTTTATGAAAAAGGCTGTTAGAAATGCTCCTTTGCCCTATCCACGTAACCTGAAATTTTAATAGCAGGTTCAAGAAATATGGTTAGTTCTAGAAATTCTGCTTTTTCTCTTGCCCTGGCTGTCAGAGTATTTGCCACATCCTTGGCTGTGTCTGTATCCAGCTCTGCTTTCCCATGAAGGAGGAACAGATGTCTGTTTACTGTACCTTCAAGTCTACTTTAAAATGGCCAAGTATAATATTTTCCATTATTTGTTCAAGTAAGAAGTAGCCAACAAGCTCTATTCTTATCACGTACAGGCCCTGCTTGTTGGTTCAGTGTGCATTATATCTTTCGAGCTTGTTTTGCTGCAGTTGCTTTTGCTGGCATATGTTTATTGATTAAATTAATAAATGACTGTAATTTGACTTGAAAGGAGAGTTTAGATTGCCTGGTCTGTCTACTCTGACTTCCAGTACGTCACACCTTTTTGTCTACCTTATTTCTAAATTCGTCTGTGTTTTGCAGCAGCCTCTGGTTGTTCTTTTGATTTTATACCCTAGAATAAACACCCGTGCTAGTCCTTGTTATTTTCTCCTCATGAAGAGGGGAAATCAAGTTGCTGCTCAGCCTTTTTCATCATCTTAAGGAGGTTAAACTCTAAATCTTGGTAGCTCTGCTCTGCAAGCTCTCCATTTTTCCAGCAGTCTCTTTAAAACATGTACACCAGACCTTGGCACGTGGTGTGTCATCACTCTGTTAGTCAATGGCATGTACAAAATCACCTATTTTTGCTGGAGCTTGTACCTGGGGGTGGCTTATGATCTGTTTTGTCAGGATGACACTTCAGAACTGCTGTTTTCCAGGGAAAGTTTCCTTGGTCTTATTACTCATGTTTAAATATGTATGACTGTGTTAAAACGCATGTTGTCTGACCACAAAGACAACAAAGGACCTCTGGTTGTTCTCCATGCCTGCTCTGTCCTTGTTCCCCCTTTCCTGCTCTGTATTTTTTGTAGTTTCTCCCAGCTTTCAAAATTCTCTCCAATCTTGGCTACAGTTTTATTAATTTACATGTTTTTCTGGAGCTCAGCCAAATTGACTGGCAACAGGCAGCTGTGTCTTCCTGCCTAAAGAACTTCCTCAGTATTAATGAGTTTTCACTGGCCTGACTCACAGTGTTACCTGAAACAACATGCTGCTGTCTTGCACCTAATTACAACAGATTTTAATCATCATTGATTCTTAATTACACTAATCTACAGAAAATGTAAGCCAATGATGGACTGTATTAAGTCAGTTGCATTCCCAACTTTTATATAGATTCTTCTAGAGTGTTGATTTCTCTCATTTTAAACTATACAATGAAACGGAAATGTAGATTCTGAAGGAGAGGGATTTATTTGTTTGTTTTTATTATTTGCTCAACTTAGGGGGTAGGCAAAGCCATATGCAACTACAGGTCTGATTTTATTAAATCCTGTAAAATTCAGGAACAGCTTGGATAATTGGGCAAGTTTGTGTGAGCTGTTCTGATTTTCCTCCACTCCTGTAATGTATTAAGGAATCCCATTTTTCAAGCATTCCACTATTTTGTTTTTTTCTGATATTCCTAGCATGTATTTTAACGGAGCGAAATATGTTTCAAATTAGTTCTGAATCTCTCTGATAGAAGTAGCTAAAAAAATGAGTTCAATATCTCTAAATATTTAAAGAGAACAATATAGAGAGAAGCTAAAAAAAAATTAGGAATATGATCTGAAGCTTATTATCTTTCCAGCCTGTACATTAAGCAGGTAATACCCTTCCAGATACCTATTTGTTATTGTGTTTTGCCCTCCAGCACCCACTTTTTCTTAAATATAGGGTTATTCTCACTGGGTTTGGGTTTTTGATGCTACTTCATTTCTTATGTAGCCAGTTGTAAGTCCTGGAAAGAACAGGAGATCTTCATCTCCACTGTATTGATCTTGTGCTAAATGAGGTTCTATGTGTTTCCCTGTATGCTCTGTTTGTGACACTTAAATACAAGTTTTACAGATATGTTAGGACTGTTAAAGAAGGCCATTGTTTCACGGTGCAGTTGGATTCAGGCCAGGGATTTAACCCCAGTCCCAGTGTTAAGATGGAGTCCTACTCATAAGCATGTTCTCCAGTGGCATTTCTGGTCCCACAATGGTCTGGGCAGGGTTGCTTTAAAGGGTAGGGTGATCTACACAGTTGCTGCAGCTGTCCTTCCTTGTGGAAAAGGATTTTTCACTGCAAGTTTTCCATTTTGGAATGGATGACCTGTCTTGTTCTAGGTGACTGGTATGAACAGCTGTACCCACTGGTGATTACCCTGAAGGACTGCATGGGAGAGGTGGTGACCAGGGCCAAGCAATCCATGGCGTTTGTCCTGCTCCAGGAACTTGCCTGTGGTTTGCCCCAGTGTTTGATGCTGACCCTAAGAAGAGACATCGTCTTTAGCCAAGCAGTAGGTTGTCTTGTGTCACTTACTTCCTTCTGTTGCTGTAATTATAAGCATACTGTTCATGCCAGTGTTTGTGATTTTCTTTTATGTTGTTTTTTTTTTCTTTTTTCACTTCAACACAACTTTTTCATTTATTTTCAATGATATTCACCTAAATATTTTATAATGTGATAGGAAAATAAATAGTAAATAGAAATCCATAGTACTTTTATCACTGAGTCAGAGAAGAAGGTCTGGAGTGGACTGGAAAAGTTGCCTAAAGCTGTCTTTGTGCCACCTTTGCACAAAGAAAGATCCAGAAATCTATTTTCAAACTTCCTAGGTTATATAGTTCTCAAGTCTAGCTTTGAATATGTCTTGCTGATATTCAAAATCACAGAATCACAGAGTAGGTATGGTTGGAAGGGACCTCTGGAGATCATCCAGTCCAACCCCCCTGCCAAGGCAAAGGCATCCACAGCAGGTGACACAGGAACACATCCAGGTGGGGCTGGAATGTATCCAGAGAGGGAGACTCCACAACCTCCCTGGGCAGCCTGTTCCAATGCTCTGCCACCCTCAGTGTAAAGAAGTTTTTCCTCACATTGAGGTGGAACATCTTGTGTTTTAGTTTATGGCCTTTGCTCCTTGTCCTGTCACTGGGCACCACTGGATGGTCTGGCACTATCCTCTGGGCACCCACCTTTGTGATATTTATATGCATTAATGAGATCCCCTCTCAGTCTTCTCCAGACTGAACAGGCCCAGCTCCCGCAGTCTCTCCTCACATGAGAGGTGATCCAGACCCCTCATCATCTTTGTGTCCCTCCTCTGGACCCTCTCCAGTAGCTCCTTGTCTTTCTTGTCCTAATGAGCCCAGAATTGAACACAGCACTCCAGATGTGGCCTCACTAGGCACTGGCTAGGCAGCATCCAGGCTAGGGATTTTTTTCTCCTGGTCACCGTGAAAATTTGTTTTCAGTTTGTAGCAGTATTTTAAGTGTTTGAAGACTATTAGCATGTCTCTCCTCAGAACTGTCTTCCCTTGGTAAATAACTGAAGCTCTTTACATCTCCTGTAGATCATGTTTTTTCAGAAAGATTTTTCTCTAAATATTTTATTTAATTTCTCCCGTAAGTTATGTGTTGCAAGTACCAAGGAGATTCAGTTGCATTAGATGTTGAACCACTTTCAAATCCATTATAATTCACAGTCTTATGTGTTTAAAGCCTGGCAAGTGAGGTTCTGGTCTGATTTATGTCAGTGTAAATAACACACAGGGCCCCAAAACAAATTAAGCTTATCTAATATAAATTAAGGGAATATTTCACTACTTTATACACAAAAAAAAAAAAAGGCATTGATAATATATTATTATGAAATCATGTATATAGTCACTAAACAGAAATATCTATGCTGTTTTCTCAAATATCTAGATGTTGCCTCTTGTGTATAATGATAGCAAGCCTCATTTTAACTATTTGTCTTGTAACAGTACACCTCTTAATTGCATGTGTCTTAATTATAGCTCGCTGGATTGGTCTGTGGATTCATAATCAAATTGCACACAGGTTTACATGATCAAGGATTTTTACAACAGCTTCATACTGTTGGATTGCTCGTGCAATATGAAGGACTCCTTAGTACCTATAGTAAGTATTGTTCTTGGACAAAGTTCCTTATGTACCCAGCCCAGATGTTTACCCAGGAAGTCCTTATTTTAACTTCTGCTCTGTTTCCAGTAATTTGGCTTGTTGAATCAAATATTATCCTTACAAGACAGTAGACTTGCACATAATAGCACAGCTGAAGTCATTGACACTGTGTTGTCAATTCTGCAGCAAAAACTATCCATCTATTTTATTCTGAGTTCCTCTGAGAACATGACCTGCTAATTGTTCCATGCAGGCCTGACCCAAAATACCAGGTTTACAAAGCTAATCCAAATAGCAGATTTAAACAGTTACTGCCTCTGTCAGCCTCTGTCCTGATCACCAGTGCTGATAATGTGAGGATAGCCTGAAAACTGTTTCATTCCTAGTTTGTTACAGATACCATTATTTGATAGGTATTTAAAAGGACATTTGGAGGGAGAAATTGCCATATGTTTCAAAGTTTGAACTAGATCTATCGGCATCGTTCCCCAAATCAGAGATTTTGATCAAAGTAGAGGAATTTAGCATTTGTGCAGCTCTTTAATGCAGTTGCTCACTTGGAGATTGCTGTCTTCTCCCTTTTGCATGGTGCTCATTGTTGTTATTCTCAAAACCTTTGTCCTCCATCAGCAGAACAGCCTTTTAAACACTTTCAGAATAGGAAAAAAAATGGCTTTTCTGAGGTTATTCTGCCTATATAGAGCAGGCTGATTTTCAGAGTTGCCTAATACTCATAGTTACCATTTAGGCCACAAAATTGTCAGCAGTTCTAGAAATCAGTCTGGTTTTATGTAGGTTACTTTAATGTGGATTTAGGACTGTGATTTTTAGATGCATAGACTGGAAAATATAATCCTCATATTGCTTTACTATAACCTATCCAGTGACTGATCTGCCAATTCTGTTAATAACCTCTTTAATCTTTTCATGTAGGTGAAGAAGCAGGGATGCTGGAAGACATGGCTGTGGGCATTTCAGATTTGCAGAAAGTAATGTTTAAAGTCATTGAAGCCAAATCAGAAGATTTTTTGCCTATTATAACTGGAAGGCGGTAAGAACTTTGTTTCCGGGAGCCCAGGAAACAAAGCTACAGTCTTAATCTGTAGCTCATGACACCCAGCTAATGGTTTTCTTGTTGCTGAATTCTATTTTATGGAAAGTGCAGCAGTTTTACTTTTCAGAAGGTGAGGTAGTAGGGATTTTAAAGGCTAGTAAGCTCTGGGTTACTCTCCTGATAAAAAGCTAAAAGTTCCAGTTACTAATATGAATTAATCAGAATAATGCCTGTGTTGCGCAGGGCTGCTGGTGTAGTATTCATAGTATTCATACACAGATACTGAATCCAAGACAGGTGGCAAGGTCATAATTTACAAATGTTGGCTCTAACTGAGAAACTTTGGTTTCGAATGTCCAGAATTTGTATTTCAGTGTGACAAATGAAATTGCAATCCCAAGAGTTAGGCCTTGATTGTTTTTAAGATGGAAACTGAAAAAGTCAGATGCCAAAACTTAGTGGTCATGTTTAAAAAAGGAAGCCATTCTTAGCTGCTGAAAATCACACAGGACATACACAACCTTAGAAATCCGTGCACAAAGCCACTTATACTTTATGAATCTCGCATAAGTAATGCTGAATATCAGGACATAAACTGCAATACTCCATTAATTTTGGCTATTTGAGGGTTAACAAGATTGGAATGGATTTTTCATCTTTATTATTATTCTAGTCTGAAGCTCCAAATGTTTTTACTTTTGCAGAAATCACTTCCTTAATAGTATCATTATTCTTAAGATGACTGTAAATTAAATTCAGCTAAAAGCAGCAACTTTTAGAAAATATATGTTTCCTCTGAAGGGGGCTTTCACCACTGATTTACTTAATTATTCTGGATGATTCACTCTCATCGTATGGGCCTTCTGAGAAAGGATTGAAGTAAATAGCAGGAAGGCTGAAGTATGATAGGCAACACATTGGGAATAATTAAGAATAATTATGATGTGTGGATAAAACAGAAGAAATACATCCTTTGTAAATCACAGCAGCCAAAAATCCTGAAAAATCTGGCATCTACATTTACTGGCTTGCTGCCATTACTGTGGTACACTGAAGTGTCACACCAGGAGGTCCTGGATTTGAAGGAGATCTGAGCTTTCAGCTGCCTCAGGCATTCTGGATTGATGGAGCAGTCAGTGTTTAGGAAGAAGAGCTACGGCCTGTGATTGCTGTACTGTACTTACTGGCAGGTACTCACTGGATGGGATTGGTATCAGAAAAAAATAAAATCTATAAGGCTTATGTGGAGGAGTCCCATTCCTCTTAGAGCTGTGATGAGCCTGCTCCTGTCAGACAGCATTGGTAGTCAACCATAAAAAGACAAGATGGTGAAAAACCTAGTTATTTTCTAATAATTGTTTAAGAAACCCTCAATTTTTAGATCAGTTTGGTTGTTACATGGTGTGGCTCGATAAATGAGACTAAAAGACTGTAGAAATGCAAGACAGAAAATCAAGCTACAAATTCTTATCTTGAAGAGTCAGCATTTTCACTTGTAATTGTTTTTTCTAGGGAGGTGCTTAGGCCTGAGATTCTGTGTGCACAAACAAATCAATCCAAAGTGTGTGGCACTGTCTAGCAGTGCACTGACCTGCTTATGTGGGTGGCTGACACCGGCCACCAGGGGAGGTGAAGTTCTGTTCAAGAATTCACGTTCTTTTATTAGAGGCCAAAATATGCACTTTTTGAACATTCTTTACAGAATCACAGAATATTTTGAGTTGGAAGGGACCCACATGCATCATCAAGTCCAACTCCTGGTCCTGCACAGGACATCCCAAGAATCACACCCGGTGCCTGAGAGCTTTGTTCAAATGCTTCTTGAATTGTCAGGCTTGGTTCTGTGACCACTTCCCTGGGGAGCCTGTTCAACCTGCTCAACCACCCTCTGGCTGAAGAACCTTTTCCTGATATCCAACCTAAACCTCCCCTGACACAGCTTCATGCAATTCCCTTGGGTCCTGTCACTGGTCACCACAGAGAAGATTTCAGTTCCTGCTCCTCCACTTCCCCTCCTGATGAAGTTATAACTACAATGAGGTCTCCCCTCAGTCTTCTCCAGGCTGGACAGACCAAGTGACCTCAGCCACTCCTCACACGGCTTCCCCTCAAGGCCCTTCACCATCCTCGTGGCCCTCCTTTGGACCCTCTCTAGTGGCTTAATGTCTTTTTTATATTGTGGCACCCAAAACTGCCCCCAGCACTCGAGGTGAGGCCGCCCCAGGGCAGAGCAGAGCGGGACAATCCCCTCCCTTGCCCGGCTGGTGATGCTGTGCCTGATGCCCGCAGGACACAGCTGGCCCTCCTGGCTGCCAGGGCTCTGCTGCCTCACATTCAACTTTCCATTAACCAGGACCCCCAGGTCCCTTTGCACAGTGCTGCTCTCCAGCCTCTCATTTCCCAGTCTGTCTGTACATCCAGGGTTGCCCCATCCCAGGTGCAGAATCTGGCTCTTCACTTGTTAAACTTCCTACAATTGATGATTGCCCATCTCTCTAATTTGTTGAGCTCTCTCTGCAGGGCTTCTCTGCCCTTGAGGGAGTTGACAACTCCTCCCAATTTACTGTCATCAGCAAACTTACTTAGTGTTCCTTTGAGTTCTGCATCTACGTCATTAATGAAGAGGTTGAAGAGCACAGGGCCAAGGATGGAGCCCTGCAGAACCCCACTGCTGGACACCAGCCTGATGTCACCCCATTCCCTATAATCCTTTGTGCCCAACCCGTAAGCCAGTTGCTCACCCATTGCATAACACAGTTATCTAGCTGTGTGCTGGACATTTTGTCCTGAAGGATACTGTGAGAGACTGTATCAAAAGCATTGCTGAAGTCCAAAAAGGTTATGTCTACTGGCTTTCCTAGATCAACTAGGTGGGTTCATTTGATAGAATGCAGCTCAGAAAGCTGACCGTATCCTGAGCTGCATCACAAGCATGGCCAGCAGGTCAAGGGAGATGGTTTTCCCTCTCTATTCTATTCTCATGAGACCCCACCTGCAGTACTGCGTGCAGCTCTGGGACCCCACAGATGGACATCAACCTATTGGAGTCCAGAGGACTTAATGAAGATGCTCAGAGGGCTGGAGCATTTCTCATGTGGAGACAGGCTGAGAAACTTGGGGTTCTTTGGCTTGGAGAAGACAAGGCTCCAGGGAGACCTTACAGTATCTTCCAGTACCTAATGGGGCTACAAGAGAACTGGAGAGGGGCTTTTTACAAGGCCATGGAGAGATAGGAAAAGGGGGAATGGATTCAAACTAAAAGAGGGCAGGTTTAGATTAGATGTTAGGAGGAAATTCTTTGCTGTGAGGGTGGTGAGGGACTGAAACAGGTTGCCCTATGAAGTTATTGCTGCCCCATCCTTGGAAGTGTTTATGGCCAGGTTGGATGGAGCTCTGAGCAATCTGGTCTAGTGAAAGGTGTCCCTGCCCATGTAGAGGAGTTGAAACAAGATGATCTTTAATGCCCCTTCCAACCCAAACCATTGTGCACATTAATTCTGAGGTATCAGTTTCTGACACGATGTTTTCAAGAAAGCCCAAAACTGGACTAGTTCTTAAAACCACACTGAAGTGATCTAAAACATTGCACTCAGCTGAAAGAAGAGCTGGCTTAAGAACCTCCAAGCTGAGTTGCTGTGACTGACCATGTGTGCATTTTTTTTCTTTTACAAAGCGAAGTCCATGTCAATGGTTTTGGGTTTGCTGCAATGTGCTAAAGGTGGCAATTTCAGCCAACTCAAAACAGCTGCAGGATCCATGACCCCCAGCTGTGGGGGGGTACTTTTTAGAAGTCTTCTAGCAGGACTACAAGTGTTTGTCTATCATCATATATGATGATAACAGATATTAGAGAATAATGCAAAGAAAGTTAGAGAGGGATATTTTTAAGCAGTCCTGCTTAGGCAAATAAGATACATTTAAATATTTAAGGCCTAAACTTATATAATTTTTTCATAAATAGATGAAGATTTATTATTTAGTCTCTTAAAACACATGCTTGATTTCTCTACTCTGTTTTCCTGAAAGGTCATTAAACGTTAAAAAGTACGTACTGATTTTTCCATCTCATTGGAAAATGTTGTACCCACCTAATCCATCTCCTGCCAAAATCACCTGATATCTCTGCACTGAATCTAGCCATAGAAGAGAGAAAGCATATGACAATAAAATTTACTGTTGTATTGCTTTTTCTTCTTTAAGTAGAATCATAGACCTGTAAGATCTTTGGTAAACTGATGTCAAACAAGTCCTCTGGATTTCAGTACTTTGAATTGTTCCTTTTTTTTCTTCACCTGACTTGAGTACTATTCCTGAACTTTCTAGACAGCTCTGTCATAGCTTTATAGCCTTTTCGTTCCATAGTCAGAAATGCATTGTTTTCATTGTGCAGTTGGTAACAGACTTTTTGAAGTTACCAAGGATTACCTCTAAGACTTCAAAAGTGTTAACACAAACAAAAAAAAAAAAAAAAAAAAAAAAAANNNAAAAAAAAAAAAAAAAAAGAAAAGAAAAGACAAGGGGAAAGTCTCAAATTATTCTGATGCTAATTTATCATGCCTAAAGGTCAGCATTTCTCAATGTTCTTTCACATGCAGAGATTTGTAGTGATTTTGGGAGTAGTGAAATGTAACAATGCAGTGATTTGGTGGCATTTTGGTTCTGTAGCATGTGCTCTTTGAATTAGACTAAACCAACATTTCTTCTCAAGCTCATCAAAGCACTCCATCACAGGAGTGTTCTGGTAGCACTTGACAGCAGCCAGGAGGGCTCTCAGGCAGGCTGAGAATTAATGCTGCTATGTAGAGGTCTGTCGCTGGGGAGTTGGATGGTAAAGTGCCGCGACCTTCCCAAAAGCATCTCCAGGAGAGCCGCTCGGTGCAGCCACCACACTTGCACACACACTCACACACACTCACTGGACAGCTGGCAAAACAGTCCGACGGTGAAGGAGCAGGAAGGGTCTTCGTGTGGGGTTCCACGGGAGAGGTTTATCACAGCCACACTCGCGCAAGGCTCCAGAGAAGCAGACTGAGAACAATGGGGGGTCCAGGGTTATCCAGGGGAGCGGAGAGAGCATCAGGGACTAGCGATCTGAGGGCAAGGGGGTGGTATAAAGGTGGAGCCAGGGTAAGGGAACCAATAGGGAAATTCTGAGGGCATGGCTATAGGGCGTATAAAGTAACAAGGGGTGGAGCGGCCAACGGAGCCAACCAGGGAAGCAGAACTGGGGTACATTAACATAACAGAACAGAGCATAACCGAGAAAGGAACCTAGGACTTGTCCCACCATAGGACTCCGTTCCTTGTCCAGCAGGCCCACTGGCCTCCAGAGAGGTCATGGGAACCACATTCTTTACTATCGTTTTAGCTAGCTCTCTATTTCTTTCACATTAATCAAACAAAACACAAACTTACCTGGGAAGTAGAACTATTTTGTTTTTTCCTCCCCTCTCCCTGAAACATGTATTCTCCATTCAGGACTGATACTCCCTCTCAGTGGGGAACATCTGGCATCTGCTCAAAGATTGCATGCCGGTTCTGGCCTGTACTAAACAGATGCTGCTGTCCTTGCTGAATGCAATTATATTGCAGTCACAGGTCTGCACTGAGTCCATTTTACTTTGTTCTCAGATATATGAGCAGAATAAAGTTTAAACATGACCACTGGCTCTTCCAAGTGGAACCTGTTTATCCAAACACTTGAGCTGGTGCCACTTGTCCCTCAAGCTTGCCAAAGGTGTCAGAGCTACTGCAGAAACTGACCTTTATCTTCAAGGTTTTCTGCCTTTTCTCACCCAAATTCTCCATGTGGGTAATCCAGATGGCATTTTTATTCTAGCGAGTATGTGATTGATTATAAGAGTTGGATTATAAGATTGAAATAAGAGTTGGAGGGACTTCATGATTATTTGAATAGGTGCAAACAATTATCCATCTTAAATTTACATACAAAACTTGTGTGACTTCCTTGGCCTGGCTTCTGTAGGCAGGATAGATCTTCCTTCCTTCCTGTTGCTATAATACCCCTTGGTGGTGGTGTCGTATTCCAAATGTTCTCTGCAGGAGCAAAAATTTCAGCCTCCATTATCAGTCAGCCCTCTCTGATTAAAATGCCAGATCCTGAAAACAAATGGATTTGCTTCTAGTCTGTTCTTTTTTTATTAGACTGATTGCTCTAACAACAAAAGCAAAGTTAGCAGCATCCCATTGTTTCTGTTGTGGGGTTAGGCATCAGTTCTCAAAGGCAGGTGAAATCCAACTTGGGGCTTCCATGTGATCAGAATTTGGCCTGGCAGCCAAAGTAGCACATTTTTCATAAAGTCAGACCAAACACAAATATAAGCCCAGAACTGCTATATCTCATATCCCTTCTCCTAAAACAGGATTCATGTTTGTGTAATAAGCCTTCAATTATTATCTTGACAGAGATAATTTTGTTATTGGTGATACTTTCTACACCCAGGGAGAAAATCCAGCCACTGAAGAAAATGGAGTTTGAGTTTTTGTGAAAGATTTTTGCTCGTATTACTTTTAGAGTGGATACCAGATCAAGTTGTGACTTTGGAAGGAAGTTGTTTTTGTAACTCAGCAAGATGCATTTTAAGAGTTGAGGTATTCTTATTGATATTTTGGTAGCAGGGGACATTTTTGCTGCTTTCATCCTTAGTCCTATTTTCACTTCAGTAAAGAAGTTAGTGTATAGTTATATACAGTTATACCTGCCTTTCTTCATATAGCTTGGTTATGCTGTGAAGACAAGCAAACTGAATCATCCTTTTTCATGGTTCAGTTAAGGGAAAAAGGGAGGGATTTATAAGTCTACACATCCTCTATAATTTAGGAAGATTATTTTAAGCAAACCAATCAAGAACACCATCCTTATTCTTGTTTTTATTTTTCCTAGTGAACATTACGTTATAGAAGTCCAGCTTCCAGCAAAGATGTTTGAGCTGCTGCCACAAGAGATTAAAGAAGGAAAGCTGCTTCGCATGTATCCAGTGCTCTTTAATGTTGGAATCAATGAACAGCAAACCCTGGCAGAGAGGTAAGAAAAAGTCATATTTTGTTTTCTGTCCAAGTACTACATGCTGGTATAGGATATCTCTCAGGATTAAAAAGAAATCTGTTTTGTTATTTGCTCTTGGACCATCTCACATTGACTCAGTGTATATTTTAAAAGGTATTAAAGGAAATAAACACAAGCTATGAAGCAATGCAGAACGATGAAAAAGTCCAAATGAAGATAGGACCATCAGCAGGGCTTCGTTTCACAGAGTCGGTGCCATGTTTCTCTTGGACACAGATGCAAAATGAATTTCTGTTTCACAGATGCAGAATTTCGTTTGTATGCAGTACTTTGAAATTATCAAACAAGAGTCTGAAAAATAAAAATTCTTATATCTTAAAGGAGGAGTTGAAGAGTCTGGACAAGTCATATGCTAGATAAATTTTCTCAGTTTTTTAGGGCTTTTTTCCAGGGTTGTGGAGTGGTAGTTAATAATAGGGAATGCATTACTAGTATGTCTGTAGAAACATGAAGGCTGATGAAGTTCTGATGTTTTATTATTACTCCTCTGCAACAGAGTGCTGGAAACTAATTAATTAGTATAATAATAGTCAAAGTTTCACCGACATATTAATTTTCTCTTCCAAGAGAAGGGTATCTGTCAGTCATGTTAAATTACCACATTTGTGCAGTGCTAAAACTGGAAGGTAGAAGTCAAGATGTCAACACAGACAGCTACTTTTTTTAAACTTTTTTTTTTTTTTAGCTGCTTTTATTAACAGAGCATCCAAAATACGTAATACTTATCTTTAGGTTGCATTTTTGCTATAAGCTCAAAAGCAAAAGTATAACTGGAGAAATAAAGGGAGACAGTGCAAATCCTTAACCTGCACAACAGGCAAGAAGTTAAGCACTCCAGGAGTTTCATCTCCTGCTCTTTGTAGACAGCCAAGTAAAATCAGTCTGGTAAAGAAGACTACTAAAGAATACCATCAGGTATGTTTGTGGATATTTATTGGAGACTTTTCCAAGTTGAGTGGTGATACGTGAGAAAATGTAGGCAGAAAATTGAAATGGGAGACATAGACTGAATCAAAAGACAGTATGAACTGGCATTTTACTGGTGAAAGAGTTGGGTAATTGGTTAGAGAATTTGGGAACTTCTTGAAAATGAAAACAGGTTATTCTTGATGCCATAAAGTAGAGGAAAGTGCTGAGGAGTGACATGGCCAAAGTGATAATGTGCAAAAGCAATAAAATCAGTCATGACAGTTGTGAGTGGGGCACATCTAATTTTCCAAAATAAGAGAGAACGCAGTATGTGGTAACCAAGAAGCAAGTTGGTGAGAGCTTACAAGGGTAGGATAGGCAGGAGGGATTGAGTGTTGCAAATGTTTTGAAGAAAGATTTGACAAGGTTTAGAAATGGCCTGATTACGTGGGGACTTGTAGAGGAGTTGGCATGAAAAAATGCCTGGCTTGCAGGTAAAGTAGCAGGAGGAGGTACTGTTCACAGTGGTCATTTTACATTGTGCACAAAGAAAGCCATGAGAGAAAAAATAATGCCCGCATATCTATACATATGGATATGCACTAATATCTACCAAGCAAATCAATTCAATGCAGAAGCAGCTTTTCTGCATGCAGTTACAGTCTGCTTTTGTCTTAATTAAAAATATTGCTTAACTCCTAAAGTTGCACACCTGTTTTGTTTTTGAGACTGAAAACTGCACATGATTTTTGGTTAAAAATATGGGGGCTTTTGTGGGATAAAGAACATGAGACTATAAAAACATTTTTGTGGCAAATTTCTAGGAAATATTACTCTATTAGATAAAAACATCTCCCTTTTTTTGTTTGTTTTTTGATAGAATACACTTGAGATTATTTCTGATTTAAAGGACACATCCTCACGTGACAGTGCAGCAATGGCTACTGAGGAAGTAGCCAAGTCTTCTCCCTCTTTGGCCCGTTAAAATATTTGCTTCACTTGTACACAATGTAGCAGTATATTTGGTATCTTCTGATTTGTGTCCCCTTTTCTCTACCTGAGTTTCTCACTTACCTGCCCATGCCTCTCTTCCTTTACTCCTCCATTTCCATGTCAAAGCTATTCTAAAGATGAATTGCAAAAACTTGGCCCTAACTGCCCAGGGGACATTCATGTCTTTGCAATCATATCTCCTGTAGTACCATGAGAGAGGTACCATGAGATTTATTTTTTTGGAGTGTGAAAATTGGCTGTTGTAGAAATCTTGGTGTTACGGAGAGAAAGATATTTGTTTATATAGCTATAGTTAGAGATAAGCTTCTCTTCCATCTTGTGTCTCTTCAATATTGTCCAGCTCTTGTAGAAATTCATATACTTAAGCAACAGCAGCACTAAGAGATGGAGGAGTTGGTGTTCTTTGCCTATGGTCCCATTTGGAATCCCCCCAAAATGCCTTTTCATTTATTCAGGATTTGTGAGGGCAAAAAATAATAAGTGCCTTACTGCACAGTCGTAATGGATTGCTTTGTTAATAAATTTTTGGAAGAATTATCCATCAGTGATGATTTCATTTCCAAAAATTAGTTCCAAAGCACACAAGAACTTAACTACTGCATGTTTGACAAAATCGAATACATTCAGCACTATAAAACAAGTAATATAAAATCAAAGTTATTTCTTTATGCAAAGATAACGATGAAGGATAATTTATCTTTGTTTTGGTTTGTGGGTTTGGGTTTTTTTTCATAATTTATTGTGCATTTTCATAGGTTTGGAGATACCAGTTTGCAGGAAAACATTAACCAGGAAAACTTAGAACTTCTCAAAGAATATTACAAGTTATTTACGGAAAAAATGCCTCCTGATTGTGAGTACAAAACAATGCAATATCCAGATGGCTTTGAAAAGCTTTGATGGGTAAAAGCTTATAAGACAGTAATATTAGCAGAATCACATAACTTGTTCCATAAATTTAAACATTTTGTATCTATACACAGCCCTGCTGATGTCAAGAATGATTTCAGGCCCAATGCCACAGCAGAAACTACAAAGAGAATGAAACAGAGTAATGATGAACTGAACAGCTATTTTAAGTTATTAAAATAATAAGTTTCTTCATATTTCAAGTAAAGGACGGTCTGTATCTACTGTATTTGGACAGAAATACTCAGTGGGAAATTTCATCAGTTTTGGTCAATCCGTCTGTTCTTATTCTGAAAATGTATTGAGGTTTGGTGAACCACTGAGAAATCTGCATATGCAAATACAGGCAAACAGCCACATCATCATGATATAAACAACAAGGTTTCATTAGACTAGGCCCTGTATTCCAATACTATTGAAATTCGATATCATAAACATTACTATGCTGTTATTCTGATTGTCAAAAGCAAGGACTGAAGAGACATTTGCTTCAATCTAATCCTGTTAAAGTAGTTTTAATGCCCAAACTATAGTCCCAAATGTTGCAGATTTAACAGCCTGATTTTTAAATCCTGTGTAAAGCTTTGATATGTCACTGTGTATGAATACATGTTTATCTTTTATATCAAGATGATTTTAATTTGTTAATAATTTCAACAGTAACAAAAGCTCTGTTCCTAAATGGTGGACAAAATGCCCATCCATCCACCCACAGACCTAGCATTTCTAGGATGTCTACAGAGAAACTCATACAACAAGTTGGGTAATTAATTCAGGGGAATCTTGCCAAGAAAATATCCTCAAAAAACTAGCCTCATCTAGAGTTAGGACTAAGGTAGATCTGCTACCTCATAAATGGATTTGATTATATAAAAGCACAAATTTGCATGCAGATAGTATTGGCTGCTTTTCATGAATAGAATTTAAACTTGTACTGCCTTGCTGCAGGATTATTAGTGAGCCACACAGTTCCTGGACTTCTTCCAGACTGTGCAGGCTTCTGAGAACTAATCTTGTCTAGGTCACCATCTCTTTTCTGGTTATTATGACCTTCTTGCTTTTTTCTCTACCTTTAAGATCTGAGTGTCTTCTTTATACAAATTTTTATAGAACACAAAGCACCTGTTGGTTTTATTGCCCTTCCCACTAGTTCCCTGCCATTATACGGAATCACTCTTCTGCCTTGGAGGAATGTGCCTTTTAAATCAGCCGCCTGGGAAAAAAGTGAAGCCCTCAAACTTGTTCATTTGGGGGAGGACTTTAATCCCTCCCCTGTTCCCCCACCTCTGGAGGACAAACCTCCATACAGAGCTGGCAGCAGCCCTGGTGCTGTAGCCAAGTGAGAGGCATTCGGTGTTGATGGCTCTTTGATGGTTTTGTCCCACCTTTCCAGATAATCTCCTGTAGTGCCAAATCTGTGCTACAAAATGAATGCAGGAACCTGTTCCCAAAGCTGTTAGTTCCAAACAGTGCTCATAAAGCCCAACAGAATTTGAGGACTCACAGCCCTGTTGCCAGGCTGTTGCATCCACCCTTGGCAGCCTCCCTCGCCTGCTGCTTCATTCATATATTCCCTTTCAAAGAATTCAATTTTCCACTCCCAGAAAAGTATTGCCACCTTTGCTATTAGTTTTCCTCTCATGTCTGCATTTCCCCTTGCCAACAATATTCTGTAACTAAGCAAAGACTGACTTTCTATCTTCTTTAAGATGAACATACCCTCCATCATTCAGCTGTTTTTTAATCTGTTAAATTCTTTTATCAGAAACTGAAAATAAGAGTGTGTTCTCAGAAAGATTCCTACCAAAAATGCTGGCCAAATATAGCTGTGGTTGAGGCACCCAAGTGGTATGGCTTTTATAGAAAAGCTAAGGATAGTAAGGGTCCAAAAATGTGAGATTGTTGTTCAGTAGTACATAATTAACTGAAAACAAAAGGCTGTTTGGTACTTCCAGGCTCCTCCCCCTTATAATCGATGAGCCTGATTTGATGGTTCAATACTGTGAGGGACACAAGGAGTTTAAGCAGTTGATCATTTCCAGTCAAGGTGCAACTGATTGGGCAGTACTATAAATTAGGAGACTCTTGCTTTACCTGTGATGAAGTCACCCCTCTGAGATGCTGCATTTTCTGCTGCAAACCGAAGGAAAGCTGCCTGGAAGCAATAAAGTGTTTAGTGATACATTTACATAATCTCGAAGCATCTTTGTCACTGTGCGCTTTGTGTTTTAAAGAAACAGATGCAGCCATAAGTGTAATAGTCTAGCAGGTTGTGATGTGTTTTTATGTGCTCTGCATAATCTAAGTGTACAATCAGGACTTGTAATACACAGTTAAAACAATCCACATTAACATTATTGCAAAACTAGTTTGGATGTACTTTTTCCTCCCTTTTTTTTTTTTTTTTTTGTTTGTTCATTTGTTTGTTTATTTGTTTGGGGGTTTTTAGACAGTACAGTATGAGTAAAGCAACTTAGCTCTTTTTGAATATATTTAAATTACTTCTTATTATAAATCATGCATAAGGGAAACTACAGAATTTATTAGATGTAAAAGGTAAAAACCTGTTGATAAGAGGGATCATTCCAGCTTGGATCAGGTTAGGAGAATTGATATTGACCTTCATTAATACTTCTCTCATTTTTATTCTTTCAACTGAGTATAAGTCTTTGGGCTTGGGTTTGGGGCCTGGGTTGTTGGTTTTTTCCCCTCACTGGATGGACGATTTACTTTCTCTGCTTGAAGAAACTATTCATTTACCAATTTAGTTTTACTTTGTTTCAGTTGATTCTGAGCCTTTCTCTTTTTTTTGTGATAACTATAATTAAGCTTCTTTTTACTTCACCACCATGAGAGGAAATAATTTCAGAAAACAGATTCTGCTTGTTATTACTGATTTTCAAAACTAGTGAAGATAAAGGTTACATTAGAAAAAACCCTCCTATGTATACATATATGTATATATATGTATATGTATTTCATATATACATATGAAACAGAGGAGGAAATTAAATTGCCTACTCTTGAATTTTTGCTAGAGATGTAGGATAAATTAAACTTCATCTTAGATGCCATACCCAGAAAAAGCAGGTAAAATTTTGGATTTTAACTAAACCTGAAATTATTTTCTACTTCAAAATAAAGTCTCATTTAATTTCAGACTGATAAATACATTTTGTTACACTTTAGAGGGGATACTTAGTGCTGTTTAACCTTATGTTACATTATATACAAAACTAAGGCACATTTCAAAACAAAAATGAGATGTTTCTATTTGAAAACAAAACCAAAATTTTTGACTTTAAAATAAAATAAATCATCCCATCAAAGCAGGTTGTAATGCACTCCGGGTTTTTTTTGTGATTTCCATTGAATGTCTGTAATAGCTGATAAACAGAACTACAGCAGAGATTTGATTTTGTTTTTCACCATCCATTTATAAGATAAAGATTGAAGACACTTTAATTTTCCACATGAATATCTTAGGGAGGACAACCCAATACTCAGAAAGACGTAAGGTTTGCTTATTCCTTAAATTTTTAGCTGGTAATTTCCATCCTGTGTTCCCAAACAAGGCTGTAAATAATAGATCTGTTCTTTACCATGAGCATTCTTTAGTCAGGACAACCATATCACCAACCTTATCATAATGAGCAACTTTATCATCCTTCATCCCTTTTTCCCAGGTCTACCACATTTTCAAGAACAAAATGATTTAAAGGGATTGCTAGAAAGTCTTCATCAAAATATCCAGGCCAAAAAGAGAAAGAATGTAGAAATCATGTGGCTGGCTGCGACGGTAAGCTCTCTTGTTTCAAAGAAATTGATGAACTAATGTTGAACTAATTTTCTTAAGCCTGCAGATACTGTAAGTGCATTGGATTTTAAGGATATGATTGGAGAACTCACTGGTTAAAGTAGGCAGCTGTGCTGAAATGGTTTTCTAACATACCCATTCTCATAGTCATTCATTCCACTCATAAGTGCATCTCTTCTTCCTCCACTTAAATTGCAGATCACTTCTTTTTCCACTTTTTAAACTGGTAGAACCTGCTAGATTTCAAGTGATTTGATTCATATCCATTCTTTGATAATATAAAATTACTCTAAATAATTTCTTTTTTTTAGTGTCCTTGAGGTATGATGTGGGACATGTTTTCTTGCTCTGGCTTTTTTTTACTATTGCTGCATTCAACTTTTGATTTTATGTAATTAAATTAGTTTCACAAATAACTGTTGTAACAGACATGCAAAGGACAGGCAATCAGACACAGGGAGAACACAAAGAAAATTGTTTATCTAACAATGATTAATACTTATTTTGCTTTTTTCCCATAATTCCTTTCTATTTCCCAATTCTGTGGGGTTTGCACGTAAATATTTTTTTAAAAGGCCAGGAAAAGAACTCTTAGATGTTTATAAAGAGGTCAGGCTTTTCAGGAATGTGAAATTCAGCCAGGCAGTTGTCTTATATTTAGAAAAGTACCCTTGGTATCTCTGCCCCCTTACACCGGTAGGGAGTTTTTGGTATCTGCTGAAAGTGAAGCAAGGCTTTGTGTTTTGGGAGACTTTCAAATGTATATACCCTTCAAGGCAAATAAATATTTGGTACAAAATTTTTAATAACATTTTCCATGACTTTTTATTAACACCAGGGAAAAGACAGTCTTAAGTATGTCTTTGTATTAATAACACTGCTGTAACTTTCATATTACTAATAACATTTTGCCATGTGGTGAATAAATATTATCACATGCTATTGCAGTATAAATCCTTTGTAAGTAAAAATATAAGTTTTTCTTGCAGTACCAGTCCTGCAATTACTATGAAACATTGCTTTTAAAAAAGTAAAAGATACAGTGTAAAATGACTTACAAAGAATATGCCAGAATGTGCTAAATCTTTGGGTATAGAAAGTTGTATTTTACCATCTATTCGTGGTTCCCTGAAAATAATTTTATGGGCAAAAAGCATTCTTTGGATATAACAAAGTGCTTCTGGTTTTGCCTTCACTGAATTCTATTTCTCTTTAGGTTCCCTTACTTTAGCTTTCTGAAATGTGTATTTCTGGTTCCATTGATCTACACACTGTTATGTTCCACTTATTTCTTGAAAAGGATGTAAGAATATATAACTTTGTCAGTGCAGTAGCTGTGCAATATCACTTTTTTATTGCAGTAGGTGTATGAGATTCCACAAATGTATCTGTACCTGCATGTAATCCCTGATATAATTGGACTGTTAGAATAAATCTAATAGAAGTTAAGTTATTTCTTCTTCTCCTATGTCTTCCCTATATCAGAGCCCATCACTCATCCAGAGTAATTACCTGGGATTTTCTATGGCTTTATTTTTTTATGGGTTTTTTTATCTTTTAAATTTTTTTAATGACTCATTCACATTGAATAGCCCCCATGACTCATGGACTTTCAAAGACACTACTGTAAAGAGAATTAATCTCTTCAATTAAACTTAACTTCTTTCACTGCTTTATTTAAGGAAATTATCGTATAGTACTTTATTTAAATCCCACTGCAACTGTGCAAATTTTTAAACAGATTTCACTTTTAAAATTTGGAATTATAGGATGGAAGAAACACTCATAGGTTCTCCTTCACTACCCTGTACCTCTTTGGGTTCTAAGTAAGATTGCCTTAATTGATTCTCTGAATTAAATTTTTGAGATTGCCCTCACCATGGTATCACAAAGACCTTAAAGACGCTAAGTATTTTCTGGGCCATTGATTTTAATAGAATTCCTGAGAATGCACTTAACAGATGAAGAAATGCTTATTTGCTGAAGTGACATTATGGAGATTATGTTCCAGTTTCATCCTGCGAGCTCTCCCATGATAGCCAGTGTGGGAAGTTCCTTTGGATGATTACTGCTCTAATTTATTGCCTTGCCCTATTCTCATAAACATTTTGGGGTTTCCTACTGGTATACCTAAGATTCTTCAGGGGCAGGTGTAAGCAAGGCAAAGTATTACCTTTTCTCAGGACAAATTATATCTGGGGAAGGATAGACCCACACTTGGGCATGGCATTTCTCCTTCAATTTTTTCTTTTTCTAGTAAAATATTGTTTGAAACTGAAGTATAAACTACTGGAGTAGTACAACCACAGATTGATTCTTAAGGGGAGAAGTTATCCTCAAAAATGTCATGTTTCCCTTATGCCTTATAACTTTCACAAAATAGAAGTGAAAGTAGACAATCCATGGCAGTCATTTGTTTTAAACTTTATTAATTGTGACTCACACATTGAACAGTTTTCCTGTTGAAGATAAAAACTAATTAAGTTCAGATGTGTCTGAATCCATATGTTCATAAGAAGCTAGTCTGCTGCATTCATGTTTGTGAGTTAAGACTTATCAAGGTTTTTCTTTATTCATTAGGTGTTCAGACAATTAAGCTTTCATTGAGCAGGGTGGTTGCTAGATTAAGTGAGGAAACAGTGAAGGAACTGTATTTTTTATAGCCTAGGCTAACAAAAGTCCAATTTCCAGTTCAGGAATTGGATGTACCGGTACTAACTTTTAATAGGTGCTTGCTTCTTGAGAAATATTGTAGCTCTCTGTATGCACTTTCTGGGCTTGCAGAGTTGTAGGGGCTGCACAGCCTGCCTGGTGTGAGAAGGGCCAACCTGTGGGGCCTGCCTGTGTTTCAGATTTGCCGGAAGCTGAACGGAGTGCGCTTCACCTGCTGCAAAAGTGCCAAAGACAGGACATCCATGTCAGTGACACTGGAGCAGTGCTCCATCCTGAGGGACGAGCACCAGCTGCACAAAGACTTCTTCATTCGGGCGCTGGATTGCATGAGGAGGTAGGTAGAGTGCTCAAAGGTGCACTTTGAGCTAGGCTGGGTCTGCCAGCACAGGGGGTCTAAAGCTGGTTGTAAACGCCCAGCAGAGCCCGAGCCCGGCTGAGCGCAGGCTGAGCAGCAGCCTGACCGCTGGTAAGTCACCTCTGGAGTGCAGGGTCCTTGCAGCTGTGTGTTTTAGCAGTAAATAACAGCTTCTGAGATGGAGATGTGAAACCTTCAAAGTGTCAGCTCACTGACTGTAGCATCTGAGCAGCAGTCTGAACAGCAGTTGCTTTAAAAAAAGTTTTTTCAGTTTTGAGGGTATTTTTTTAAAACATTTACACAGTCATTAAATAATTTGTATAACATTTATACAAATACTGTGAAAGCAAAAGAAGCATATGTTACAGATGGCAATTCTTACTAGTTTGTGTTATTGAAAAGAAGCATCCAACTAAGTTTGGACTGTTGGTGGTTGCCATTAATTTCTGATAAAGTCATTACTGTGCTTTAAAAAAAAAGTTAATTAAATCATGTTTTATTCTAAATTACAACTAAGCAGAAAATTGAAGCTGATTTTATCAGGAATGTGTAATTAAAAGATGTAAAGATTTCTCATTACCTGAGTCTTTGATGAATAAAAAACTTTATTGAGCAAACAAGTTTTGATCATAAAATGAATCCAGATGCTAGATTGTCTAAAGAATCTTTCATCATTGGTTTTAATGAGCTTAATCATATGGTTTTAATCATATCATAACAGTTTTAATTACATTTTCTATAGGAGTATTTAAAAATGTATCCACAACACTAGAGTAATATAGAACAAAGGTCACTGTAAAACTAATAAAAAATATTTTGGTCAGCCTGCACAGAAGTAACTGAATCATATCTTGGACTTTAGTGAAACACAAATTGTTTGTATGGTGGATTTGCAAAGATCGTACAAAGTAAACAGTCATGTTTACAGTCTGTAATGGGTAATTCTGGACCTTCATATTTATTATTGCCAAAATAGGTGTTTAATGTCTAGATTAATACTGTAGGTTTACCCACATAGTGTCCTTTTGACCTTTGGCAAAGGTAGCTGTTCTAAAAGGTAATTTTATAAAGAGTAAGTGGCCAGAGAGGGCTCAGTTGTAGGTTTGGTTCACAAGGTGCTGCTAATGCAGTGTGATGTGGTGTGTTGAGCTGCATCGTTTTGTATGTATTGTTACCTTGCATAAATCCCTCAGTCTCTGCAGTAATTCAGTGAGTGAATGACTTGTGTGCAGTCTTTCATAACTACATGTTTTATCATTAATGAATTCTGAGTTTTCTGTGTTAAATTTCATTTGTGTTGGCATTTCAAATGCTTTTTTTTTCTGTTATGTCTCCAATAAATACAAAAGTGTGTAAGCTACAGTAAGTTACCGACAGAGGAAAATTATTTAATTTTACAAAAACACCATAATGTTAGAATAGCATTGTATAGTGGATTGGAAAATGTTCACAGACATAAATACAATTTTAAAAAGACCCCTAACTTGTTAGTTCAAAAATCTAGTAGGTTTTTGTAGATCGAAATATAAATGATTTTGAGTGGGTTTATATCATGTAACTGATTTGAAAGTTGAGAAGATCAACATGTTAGTTATATTTGCAGGTAACAGTAATTTGAAGTCACAAAAGAATGGTCTAAAGACAAAGAAATCTGAATAATATTTAAAAATTAAATTAGCAGATGGGTATATGAGGTTGAAGCACCATTACAAAAATATAATATCTATTGGTTATGCTGTAGTTTCAAACAGAGAAAAGCTTTATCCTGCTGTTCTCCTGTAAATGAAATTCAAATGTGAACTAAAGTAGGTGAAAGGTGTGTTTGATGGGAGGCAATAATTTTGACTCGGGTGGTAGGATTGCATGAGTATTAAAGCAAAGGCTTTGCAAGTAGTGGCAGTAGCATACAAAATAATTTGCAACATCAGGATAATGAGAGTTGGCCTGGCNTGATGCTCCAGACATTCAGCAGGGACTGCTGCCCACAGCTGGAGTGCCTCTGGAGCAGTGTTGGAAGGGACACAGCACTGCTGCCTGGGTGGCCTGGCAGGGACCCTCCAGCTGGGCACTGCTCCTGGTGGTAGACAGAGAAAGCAGAATTGCAGAGAAAGGCAATTTGAGACAACAAACTGGGAAGGAAAGAGCCAATAGGCAAAGGAGAGGAGAAAAAGCCCTTAATTTCCACAGGTGTTTCAGCCAAATGTCCTGTATTTCACTTGAGGGAAGTTTGGCAACTGTTTTTGAGGTTTGTTGTGAATGAGGTCAACAGACTTGTTTGGTAGCCATTGTGGCACTTGTCCTTTTGTAGTTTCATTTTATTTGATTACTTTTGCAGATTTGAAAGATAATGCTGTGCATTTCTTAACTTTTCATTAGCTACTTTTAGAAGCTTTTAGAATTATTTTCACATCTAAAAGAACCTATTTTGTTTCAAGGGCAGACAGAGAAAAACTATTTGCCATTTAATTTAGAGTTTTAGCAGTTTTTCCTCAATGAATCTTCTCTAGATCACTTTGTTAAACTTTGTCAATCAAATCCCTTTGTGCTGATTGCCAAAAATTGCTTTTAAGCCTTTAAAAAGAACAAGCAGATATGAAAAATTCAATTTTAACATCCAGAATCCTAACAGACTGGATCGATCTTTGAAAGGCTTCTTTTAAGAGTTAACAGTAGGAGATAGAGACTGCTGTGAAACTAAGTGAGCTGGAGAAGTAAATGGTGATTCAAAAGCAGCCTTTATTGGAAATGCCATCATTTTGAGATATGAAAATTATAAAGGTGCCTGTGTAGCTGGAAGGCTTTTTCTTTCCCTGCCAGTGCTGACACAGCTTTGCTGACTGTTGGAAATGGGAAGCATGTGCTTACAGATTCATGCTTTCTTGCTACAAGAAGTTTGGAGATGCTGAACTTCTGTGTGCTGCTGCTTTTAAGCTTCTTTGGAGTCCCCAGAATTCTGAGCAATCCAGAAGTGATTCCTGAAGTTTCAGCATCTTTAATTTGGTGTACATTGCATACCCCTGTTTTGGAAAATACTGCCAGTAGCTGGTTTTTAATGACTTCGTTTGTATGTGGAACTGTTGTCTTTTAGTGATAAACTATACAATGTTTATTGCTTCTTTATTTAAAAAAAAGAAAAGCCTATACAAGAATCCTTCTGTTATATCTTCCTTTCACTTATGAAGAATGTGGTGAATGAAGCAATGATGGGAATGCAAGATTTATCATTTACAATATGTAATAGATGGCTTTGTCCTCCGTCATAAGTCGGCCCATTATGATGCTGCAGTTGGTGTGTACCTGAAGCAGCCATTCTATAAATAATTTCACATATTATAATTTCCTTGATATAGGTATGTGACTTCCATTGATCTTAGTGACATGCATAGTGCAGAATGAGGAAAATCAATATATCATCCCCTCTGTATCAAGTGCTTGTAATTCACATCATATTAAAATACTGTTTATAATGTTGCTGCCACTTCCAAGTCATTTTTTACAGGCATCCATATTCTTATTTTTCCCTTCACCAATACATGAATGTTTCCTATTATTTAATGTTAACTCTATTGCAAGAGACAGTAGGGGCGCAAAACTGATTTACCTGAATTCATTGCAGTATCTGTCACATGATTCTATTTCTTGTCTTTAGAGCTGGCCACTGTTAAAGGGAGGATGGCCCCTGGTGGGCAACACATAATGAAGCAGTTCTGTAAAAAAAATTTTTTTTTTTTCCTTTCTTAAAATTTATTTCTTTTCTGAACCTATTTAGCTTTATTGTTTCAGTGACAGGATCCCTTTTGGAGGCTGTGGGTAGTGAACAACCTCAGCATCTCCTGTCATTGAGCATGTTTCCAATAAAGCCTCAAAAGTAGCAACAAACAAAGGAAATGACAAATCCACTGTCTATGGTGAATCTTCCATGCTGTCAGGCTTATCATCATTCTTAGCAGGGTACAACACCTGTCATGTATTTCTGACATTGAATACAAAATTTGACTCAATGTGGGACACACTGTTTCCACTTGAAATAGCAGTTAAGGATATTTCAGGGTATTTTAGATAAACTGCCTATCAAAAATCTCATTGAAGCACAAGTTCCAAGAATGAATGATCTGGGCAAGAGGTATTGGGCTTTTGATGAGCCAATTATGAAGAAAATAACTCCTTTTTAAAAGAGCTGTTTGAGGACAGCTTTTCTTAAAGATGTGTGAATTGAGGAGGAGAAAAAGCTGTAATAGCTCTTTAATCAGGGACTTTCAGATGTTCTGGGTGCTGAGATGGACTTGGCCAGGGACGAGCCTGTACCAAACACCAGAGCTGTAATTACTAAATGGACTAGGAAGCAGGAACAAAGGGACAGGATTAGAGACAGGGATGATCCATGTGCATATCCCTCTGCGCCTTTCTCCCATCTCCCAGCTTTCACTCTGCTCCTGTGAGCTTGTGGCAAGAGCTGCAGCGTATGAGGGGTTACGCAAGAGAGGAGGCACAAGTTCTTCTCCAACCGTTCATTTTTCCCAGCCCATCTGACCTTCTCCATCTTTTCTTTTTTCTTCTGAAGCTATTAGTGCAGTATAAGCAAAACTTTAAAATGGAGAGCCTGACTTCCAATATAGATTTTTACATCATTCTGTGGCTCTTTAGAAACTTAAAGAAATCTATATTTTGAGGTAGAAACTTTAGATGATTTGCATCACCTAATGTACTGACAGGAGCCTGGGCATTAAATAACAGTAAGGTCCAGTTTTGGTGCATTGAATCACCATCAGTTTTGTTTTCTAAAACTAAATTACTGGTTTGAGGTTTTTTAATAGCAACAGGGTGCAGAGGAAAAGAAAACAAAATGAAGAGAGATGGCCACAAGATGTAACGAGAGTCAATGCCATTGACACCTTGCTGGAGCCTTTTAGAATTAAGGTCTATTTCTGACCATCCTTCTGGAAGGAGGAGGACGATTATAAACAGTCATTGTGGCCAAAGTATCAAACAGTAGCTTGAAAAGGCTGTGTTAAATCTAGGCTTTTCAAATATAACTTCTGAATTTTATAATGTATCTTTAAAGCAATTCTCAGGTTTTAAAGACTTAAAACAAACCAAAGAAAAAAATAAAAGAAAGGCAACCCATGCACACTTTATTTGCCCTCTGGAAGGTCCTGAGGTTCAGACTTCTACATGGACAAACTAAGTAAGTAGAATTGGCAGTTGTTTTATGATATGACATGTTTTGTCTGGTTCACTGGGGTCAGATGTTTGAATTCATGTTTTGAGAGGGAATGTTCTCTAGCTGACTGCAGAAGTTTCATTCTCCACCTCATCACCTCATTTCTCCAAATTCTTCCTAAGTGCTGTTTTCAGGCTTCTTTCTGATCAACACCCCAGTCAGAGTCCTGAGAACTCTCTCATGTGATCTTTCTCATCTTCCTCTTTTTCACTAGACTTTTGCTTGAATATTTCCTTTCTTTCTCCTCTGTGACACGTGGCTGCCTCTTCTCCTGTTCAGAATTTGGGCACAAGCCTCAGTCACAGCACAGAGAGAACAGCAGAGCCAGTCCCCTGCCTTATGGCTTTGGCTTCATGTTATAGTGGTCATCCTCTACCAGGGGAAAAAACAACAAGGAAAAGCCTTGTCCAGCCCCTTGACCTGGCATATATTGAATCCTCAAAGTATGTACCTGCTGAATTTTAACAAGGCTTTATTAGGAAGAGATTTGAGAGTCTTGTAGGAGCAGGCTCTTTTGATAGATGCATCTCTCACATCTTTATTATCTTGGTGCAGAGTATCAAATCCTGTTCTTCAGCATGGAGGTACTAATAATTCTCTCAAAAAAATAGGGGGGGAAAAAAGCTGTATTTTTTTCTTCTCTAAATGACATTGTAAGTTGGAATTTTCCTGTTCAAAATGAACTAACAATTGAGAGTAGATTCTTAAAGGAAAGCACTGTGTAACCTTAATTATAATTACCTTTCCCCTGGAACCTATAATAATATTCTTGGACCAATCACTTGGGAGGAAGAGGTGTTCCTGGGAAAACAGTGAAAACCTCTGCCACTCTTTGCAAGGAATATTTAGAGAAGTAACTCAGTCTACCTCAGTGTAGCAGGCAGTAAGCAAGAATTCTGAAATAAAGCTTAGTTCTCCTGTCAGTGCATGATGGGAAGGTAGAGCCATTAGAAATCTGTATTGTGTCTAAATTTTGACACCAGTGTTGGGTGAGTGAGTCCTTGAAATGCACCTGTTCCTCCTTCAGTGACTACTTAGGGAAGGTGAGCACTTCAAGAGGACTCGGAACCTGACAGTAAATTTTATATAGTAGGAAAACATACTACTATATCAATTGCAGTGTACAATATTTTATTTTATATTTTTAAAAAGTGCCTTTTCTATTGAAAAAGAAAACATTGGGCCATGTTTAGGTTTCAGCTTTGTGACAAGAAATGACCCTTGATTCCCTGTAATCTTTTTGCTGAAGGGACCCTTTGCCCTCTGACTTCAGGTTGTGTGTGCTAGAGTTCTCCAAAGAAGAACTGGATTCATGGAATTCTAATCAAAAATTTGCCCTACTCTGAGTTGTTCTGCTCTGATTTGTACTTTTTATTTCTCACTGAGATATTGATGAGGTAAACAATCTGTTAAGTAGCCCAAATTAGATTTGTCATATCTTGATCCAAATGAGAGTACAGAGAACTGAGCTTTGTCTTTGCTCTCTGTGAATGTTTTAATTATTCAGTACAGACAGTGAGAAATGTGTGTAATTAATTACCATGTGCACTCTATGGTCACTTAGTTTTTAAAACCAGCCAAATGAAAAAACCTTATCCAATAAATTTGCTCTCCCATTTAGTGCCACAGTCTGTGTTTGGATGCTTAATAGAGCAGAAGGGAATTTAAACACTATATTTTATTAATTACAAAATAAAAAAAAAATTAAAAAGGAAAATGCTTCCTAAAAACCTCTTCTAATGGAAAGTGTTTCTGTCACTTTTGCCATACATATATTGCAGGCCCATAGTTCTCCTGGATTTCACCTGTCATGGTTAGACAAATCTAGCATGCAAGCAGTTAGATTATCCTAAAATATTGTTTGGTGTTCACTTTGGAGATTCTCTAGCAGTTTATGGAAAACTTCATTAATTGTCTCATTCATCTGGTGCTTTATGCTTATTTAGCACTTCCATGAAAGACTAGGTCTTACCAGAAATCAAAGACCAGATGTGTTATAATCACCAGACTTCAGGTTTCTTCCAGTTATATTTCACTTAATTAAGATTTCCTGGGAGAGCATGTGGGAAAAGTCCTGTATGTATGTTTGTTATCTGTTAAAAATCCAAGTCATACAGCTGAATTACTGTGGCTTTGGCCATAAACAACTAAATCTCAGGAAGAGCAACATTGCCAAGTCTAAAATTTAGATAAGAAAGAAGCAGGAAATGACAGTAAGAGAGCAGTAATAGCATACAATACCTGGTTAAAGCTATCAAACGTGCAATCTCTTCAAGAAGTTATTGTCCTCTAAAACAATGTTCTTTTCAGAATAATATAACTTGGGCAGGGAGAGCTCATAACTTCCTTCCTGTGGTCCAGCAACCTACAAACTGTCAAAAGGTTGGAGGGGGCACAGAAAGGAGAAGTAACCAGCTGCTCTTCTAAAAACGTGGTTTTGTAATAGAAGATTCTGCATTTCTTTAGGAGAAAGATGATGCAGTGTCAGGCTACAGCTCTGGTTGGCTTATGTAGGAAGCAGGTAATAGACACTTCGAGGTTTACCTTTGCTCTCATTTTGGACTCCCTTAATCCCTTCATAAACTTAGTTTCTTTTTGTAGAAATGCTCCCTGCTTGGCTAATCATCTTTTCTTGTCCAGCACCCTGGTTTCAGTTTTCTTCCTTAAATTTCATCCCTTGGGATGCTGTGCAGGCTCAGGGCCAGCCACCATCTCTGGGGACTGGCCTGGTGCTTGTTATGTACATGACATGAGAGAATCTGGCATTTTATCTCCATATTCTTTTTTTCCATTTATTATTATGTATTCATAAGGCCACCTGGCACGTTCTGTTATACCGTTCTGCTTTCAAATAGTTACGGTCCTATTCAACTTCAGCCACTGGATCTGAAATTTTCTATCTCATGTTCTTTAGGAAAAGAATCTAAAATCATATGGGATACCAAAACAGAAGGAGAGACATAATGCATCCCCCTCCTCCCCCCCTCCCATTATTTTATAACCATCATTCAAGAAATTGTCTTCGATGTATGGGGGTTTTCTCCCTTCAGTCTGCTGCTGTTTTCTTTTTCCAGTGAGCATTTCCCTGTTTCTTACTCTCTTGCAGTAACATCTCGGTGTATGGTATTTTGAAGAACTCTTTCGACAGTAGCCTTTCTCAGCTCAGCTGAGGGAGTTAGTTTTAGTACTAGTTTCTAGTTGTTGCTTTCTGTGGCAGCTCTGGTTTGGTGAGTGACATTTCATAAGTGTGTGTCCTAGTTTGGACAAATTTGGAGGAGAATACCCTCTGATAGAAGTCAGGTCACAACCACCCCTCCCCCCCCAGGTTCGGGAAAAATTTTCCTCAAAGGAAAGTGAAAGAGATAACAAGCTATTTATTTAACAAACACACAGGTGGGGAATAATAATGCTAAATAATGAGATCACTCTCTCTGTGGAGAGAAAACCTGAGAAGATTTCAGAGGTCTTCTGTAGGTGCGGTCTCTCCTCCTCGGAGCTGGTCGGCGAGGGGCCACCCCCCCCCGGGCCTCCGGGAAAATTCTCCTGATGGGTTCAGATGTTGTTGAAACATGCCAGAAGAGAAGAAAAGAGCAAAAAAAAACCAAAAATCCTAGGAAAACGAAATTCAACCCTCCGTCTCTCGCTGGGAGAAAAAAGAGCTGAAAAAAAACCAAGGGTACCGCAGAAACAGAGGAGCGTATCTCAGTGTCCTTGAAACAACTGCTTTGAAACGTTTGTTTTCTGTCCTTCTCAGGCTCCATTTAAAGACACAGAAAAGATTGGTGGGCATAGGGTAGTGATAGGGGCTACACATTATAAAGTCACCCCAAGACAGTGTGTCCTTATCATTACATCACTGGCAACCTTTCACTGGCAATGTTGGTAGCAACAAGTTCGTTCTCAGTGTTTACCTGCAAGTCCTGGTAGCTGTTTGCAATGGAGTCACCAGAGGAGTTTCCATTTGGATTATTATGTACCTATTATGTATTTCCTACTTTCATGATGTTATCTGCAGTCAGCTGGAACTACACCCAGTAACAGAGCTAGCAGCATTATATTGCTGTGCTGTACTCTGGATCATCAAGAGATAAATTTGGGAGATAATTTTGGGAACTTTCATTCTTAATAGCTTAAGTCTCTACTACAATTTGTATTAATAGAAAGCATGTGTTTATAAGGAAGTTAATGCAAAGGAAATGTTGGAGTCCTCCCAAAATGCACAGCCAACTCCACAGCTGACTCCTATTGCTACAACAGTTAAAGTAGTTTCTGCAGCCCTGGGACTTAGTGGTGCTGCAGTTGTACTGTGGTTCTAAACATACCCCTAATGCCAAAATCACTGGGCACTGCTTTGGCTGTGCATCTGCAGTGCTGTTCCTGTGCCCTGCTCTGGGCTTACTTCCCTGCCAGCTTGTCTTCTCTCCCCAGCCTGGATGTTGCCACGTGGGATTCCAGCAGTGTTGCCACATATTGTCTTCCAGCAGTGGGAAAAGCACCTGGCTTTTCTCCTCTATTGGAGATGCTCCTAATGCCCCAGGAAGGTGCCAGAGCAAGTTTCTACCTCCGCAGAGTCTTATGATTCCAGGCAAGGCTTAGCCAAGATTTAACGTGCCTTAGACCAGGGAGGTCAGAGGGCGAGAAGGGAATCACTGTTCCATCTCTCTTCTGTCATGGGATGAAATACTTTGGCATATGACCCAGCCTCCTAGTTAGGTTACCTGTTAATGAGGCAGAAGATGCCTCCACGTGTGGTACTCAGGAACTTCACTTATCCTTGTGTGAAACTATTGTGTAGTACATTTATAAGAAATCTTCCTTTTCTACCCCTCTCATTCATCATATGGGTTTCCTGACATATCATCAGCTTTAATTTCATGCTACAGCCTCCCCCTTGACTGCACATTTCCTTACACTCGAGAGAACATTGTAATGTTTGAGTCTTCTTATCCCTCATTTCAACGAAGCTGAACTCAGTCCCCGTGCCCAAAGAGGGAATGCATAGATTCCTGTTCCTTCCCTTCACACCAAGAACTAACATGTACCCTTTGCTTCTAGAGAAAGACAGGCGAAAAAGGCATCAGCTAATTATTATCAGCAGTATACCAATGAGATACACCTGGCTTTAAAAAAAAAAAAAATTTACTCCTCAGTCCCACCCCAGTCAGCACTGTCACATTTGAGGAACTTGTTTAGATTACTAACACATTGAAAAGACTAAGGTGTAATCTCATCACACAGTTGTGTATTTTATAAGACACAACTGTGTGTCTTATAAAATGTGTTGTAGGATCATCTGGTTAATAGTTTGTGTCTTGGGTGAACTGACAAGTCTGATGAAAATATGTAATTCCTGTCAAAATAACGCTGGGTTTTATATTCATTTTGCAAAAATCATTCCTCAATGCTCCAAAGTTGGTGATTTTTTAATTTAAATCCCTTTATAACTCATTCATAACTGTTGACAGCAGGGCATCTACAGAATACAAAGTAATCAGCACAGAAGGGTTTGCAATTTCCAGCAAACTGCCTTGTGGTGGTGTGATAAGCAGAAGATGGAAGGGTCCACAGTAGCTTGTTGTGGAATGTTTTTCATGTGTTTTTGGGTTTGTTTGTTTTGGGTTTTAGCTCAGGTAGTTTAACCAAGACTGGCATGGTCTCTGTTCTAAGTTTATTTCAGCTAAATGGCTGTTACATTGAAAGCCTCAGGAAAGCAAATAAAAATGGCTAAACTGGCACTGTGGCAGAGGCATTATTGGCTGGTTTTGAAGTGATCAAAGTTGCATCAGGCAGAGGCAAGCAGCTACAACAATATCTCATTCTCAAAGGTCCATTAAATGATTCTGAAAATCCACAAGAGTCTGCTTTGATAATATTGTTTATAACTGGTTAGAATATTTATTCCATTTGCACTTTTTAATGTCAAATGTTCTTGACTTAAAAAGCTTATAATTGACGAGCAAAGGGTGAGAGAAAGAAATGCACTTGTATCTCTTTCAGTTCTAAAGTGGGAGAAAACTAGTATAGAGGTTCCAAGTCCCTTATGACATCACCGTCCTTCCTTTGTTGGAAATTAAATTATAATCTACTTTTTCTTTAAAAGAGCTTCTTCTCATAGGTGTTTTTGTTTTAAATAAGAGTCCTGTTGCTGTACTTGAATGTGCAATAGCAAAGCTTGTAAATAATGTTCATTACCTTACTGACATTCACTATTCTGCACATAACTAATTCTCTTTTTACACTCCATTTTGCTACTGGGGTTCATGCTGACATAGCAAGTGCAGCAATGCTGGCTGCACAGTTCAAGGCTCTCTGCCTTCTGGACACTGCTGAACTGGTGTGTAAGCTCCTGAGTGTTGATGGATAGTCCTCCCTCAACATCATCCTGAATAAAGTCCTCTCTTGCTTTTCTGCTGCGTGGTCGCCTCGGGGAGAAGGTTGCTCCCTATGCCACCTTTCTCTGTAAAAATTTGCTGCCACAGTAGTATTATCAGCAAATTTGTAGACAATCACTTTAACTTGGTTTGACATTCCTGTTACACAGATGCAAATCATTTGCCATGTGAAGAAGCTTTTTGAATTTATTTTTAAAGTGAGCTAGCACATATCAGACCACTATGATGCTGTTTATTTTCTCTCTTGTGCAGTGGAAGCAGCCTGAGACATGCTGCCAGGTAGAGGGTTTTTGCTTTTGCTTCTGTAGGATTGCTTTTCCTGTGTTAAGTTGCCTTGCTGCATTCTGTAAATACTGTTGTGCTCTTGTAGCAACTTACATCCTTCTGCTGCTCTTTCTCAGAGGGAAAAGTACATTCTTTAATAGAATCATGGAATGGCTTGAGTTGGAAAGGACCTTAACAATCACCTTGTTCCAACCCCCTGCCATAGGCAGGGACATCTTCCACTAGACCAGGTTGTTCCAAGCCCCATCCAACCTGGCCTTGAACACTTACAAGGATAGGGCATCCACAATTTCATGAAGCCCTTAGTGTGAATACAGCCTTATGCTTCATGCTGTCTTTGCTCTACAGAAGTATTAGAATATTCTTTTGTGACTGTGATTATTGTCTGTCCGAATGTAATTTGCATCATTTCAATCCAGTAGATCAAAAGTCAATAAAATATTTTTCTGGCTAAAGGGGATTGAAATCATCTTTTGGTGATGCTTGACAAGGCACCATTGCATACATCAAAGCTTTGCCTCCCTAGGATGTTGGTCTGTGTGAGACTGCACATAATATGCACACACACACATAATTATATGCAAATATATGAATGTAGGAATTGTCACATTTTTGTTTGTCACGTTGCTGATTAATTATGTGACTTAATGAAGTGAATTATTTAAAATGGCTTACAAACTTTGCAAATATTTTTCCAAGACAGGAAACTGGTTTTAGAGTACTTTCTTTCTGTATTACTGTAATTTCTGATTGTTTTGCATTCTTTGATTGGCAATTAAAAGGTAATTAAAACACTTGAGACTTTCATGTCCTGTGTTGCCCTGTAGGTTTATTATCTTCATGTGATGATCCTTGTTTGTAGATTAAGGTTTTGGTGGGATAGAAGCTCTAGGAAAATGTGGTCATTTCATATAATGTGATCAAGCTCTTGTTCTTGGTTTTCAGGGAAACTTGAGTGCAGTAACATTTTTCAAATCAGACACATTTTCTCACTTTCACACCAAGGGTATTCACTGGCAAGAGAGTGCTGAGCACCATAATCTAGAAAAGTATTTGTAGGCTTAGCTGACTTAAAAATAATTTTGTAACGGATGTGTCTCAAATTTTATATTTTCTATCCCAAAGGCAATCATTCTCCCTGCTGTCACAAAGAATTTTCTTTCATGCAGCACAATAGGGATAACAAAACTCATTTCAGTCTCAATTTAATTCCAATGTAGAAAACTTGCAATGAGGTGGTAATGAACTTGAACTCACAGCATGGTATACCTCCTACATGTTTATACAGATGCCTGAACACAGGACAGATATTTTCCAGACATGGTTCTATTCTGAGAGTGTTTCTCTCCTGAGCAGATTAAACCCTGCAATTTTGTGCTTTGCTTGTTGTTACAGTTAATACAATAACACCATTTGGAGTTCAGCTCTTAGGTTTGAATTAGACCTACATAAATACATACCCAAAAGAAGAAAATATGATCATCATGATTATCAGGATGAGATAATTCTAGCATGTAATGCATTGGTAAGATAAAGAGACTGATCCTCTGAAACAGAGAAAGATCAGACCAAAAAGCAAAGCTCAAACATGTTGCATAATCCCAGCTGTGCAGTCCAGTGAGTACTGTGCTGATAACAGCCACCATCTCCCTCAAGTGTTTTGAATTTGGACATGTATGTCTTTTCCAAAATACTGGCTTGTGCCCCATACTCTTATTACACTCATGGAAAAACAGCCTTTACCTGAAATAAAACTGGAATAGCTCTAGCAAAGTCAGAAGAATGACACCAGCAAACACTGGCTAGAAATTTGCTGTCAGAGGTGTCTGGTGAGTCCTGCCCCATGCCCTGCTCCAAGCAGCTGCACCAGCTGTATGCCAAGTAGGGAAGGGAATGCAGATCTTTGTGATGCTATGATCAGTCCTTTCTGGCCAGTCTGCTCTCCACTAAGAGTCCACACCTACAGTTAAATTAAAAAGCACCTTCTCCCCATGCATTTGGCTTTTCAGGCACAGATGAGGTATCAATCCTCCCCAAATGTGGCTTTCTGTAGTGAGGACTTCACTGATCTCTATGCTAATGTGTAACCAGATGGAATAACGAGTCCACACCAGACTAGCAAAAGTCTGAAGACCTTTTTTCAGACAGGACCAACACCTGGTATTACTGTGGGCTGCTTTATGCAGATACTACAGCTTCATTATTGTTGCACTACAAAATGCATTAGGCATCCAATTTCCTTTGTAAATGAAGCAATGTATTACTTCAATAGCTACTTTTGAAGCTTTCTGCAACTTAAACCACAGATGTTAAATCTATTGGAATTAAATGAACCCCCTCTGAATTGTAATCCTTGAATAGACTAGGGTGTTGTTTTCTTTAATTATAAGGTTTATTAAATGAAATACATATTACAATGGAGAGGAAAAAGTCAAAAGATCTTATATGGTAAAAGTAAAAACTTGAAGCTCACTATCCATACTCCATGGGGTATGGAATGCCAAAAGAGAAATAAAAGACATTTAATCTTGTTGCAAAGCCTAATGTTCTGTACCACATCATAATGTAGCCAAAACCAGACAATTGCTTGCTCATAAACCTCTTGGTTTTTTCTTTTCTTCACATTATAGAGAAAAATCAAGACTGTCCTTCAAAAATACTCTGTCATCAAGTGAGCTTGAAAGTTTATGTTGTTATCCATTGTTTGACTATGTTTATGGTGCTGGAGAGAAAATCTGAAGCTTGTGAGGTTCATTTTTTTAGGTGATGCAGTGGCAGTACAAGTATGGGTTGGAGATCATAAAGCTCTGTGAAGATGGGGGGAAAAAACATTGGACAATTTCCATTGGAGAAGTTATTTCCAAAGACCATTGAATTCAGTGCAACACTTATAATCAAGCTGTTGCTATCATAAAACTTTAGATACCTATTGTATGAATGCCCAGTTAAGGACTCAAGTTCCCAGTACTCTCCCAGAGGTGATGGGTAGTTACCTGATTTGGGGGCCCTGAATCATCCTGAGGATGTTCTGTAGATGTAGGGGAAGCCTGGGCTGTTAAATCTGGCACCCAAAGACTTGCCACTCATGGTTGGGAAATGTTGCCTTTTAAAGGAGTTGGATCAGATCTTGGAAGTGTATTCTGTAGTTACCATGGTAAGCAGTTGAAGGTAAAATAAAGGTAGGAGGGCAAAACTTAGCATGACGAAAATTTTGCTGGCATCAGCACCTGCTGTGCTTTTAAACGTACACTGGTCACTAGACACTAATTTATTCATTATCATGAGGCCAAGGAAGCCAGAAGTTATTAAAAAGAAGCAATGTGTTAGAAGCTAAAGTGCACTCTTAAGTTGCTGCTTAAACTTTAGCTGCTACAATATATTGGCTGTTTCCTTTGCTTGTTTGCTCAATTCATATGATAAAATAACTGCTGCATGCTTTGAAATAAGGGTAAAAGTCCACTTTGGGTACTTTCCTTGTTTACATAGAGAGCAGTAGCCATTAAGCAATGTGGTTATAGTGCCCTTATCCTAATTGTCTATTTTCATAGAAAAACTCTATTTGATAACTCTTCTGGGCAAAGTTATTTTAGCTTACATAATTTTGGCAACACTATGAATTCTGCAAATATTTAGCCATTTTGAGTAGATAGATGTGTAGAAGTTGTTTTCTTCAAAACTTTTTCAGTATTTCACTAAATGTTGCTCTAATTTTTCTACCATTGTGATTTGATGTGTTTATTTTTGAAAAAGAACTTACTTATAATCAGTGTTCCTTAGTGAAAATATGCAGCTAATCATTTGAATGGGAGGGCGAGGAAGCTTTCTAAATAAAGTATGTCCTCTTTATGGAAGCAAGTGTTCAGCAGATAACTCTTTCCTTGTCCTCAGGTTGTCTGTTACTTCTTCAGTTGTTATATTATTCTGTACTCAAGAGAATATTATTGGTCAAATGTAAATCCATTATTTTTCCCTTGAAATTTCCATTATCTGTGAGCAATTCCATCTTAGGGTGGATTATCATATTTTACATTTTCTATAGTGTTCTGCATGTGTTTCATTACTGTGCACCATACCTGGGAAAATGTCATTTATTATCTCATGCACCAAAATACTCTGTCTGCATTGACGAGCATTCTTGTCTGACAAGTGCAGCTGCTGGCCTGCACTCACATGCCTTTAGCTTTGTTTGAATCTCCTATCTGCCATCATTAACAATTCATGCAAGGAGCAAAACCAAAGGAAAGTAGTTCAGGGAATTCAGAGTGCTTGCTTTAATCAACTCTTACATTGTAAGAGAGTAGGAGGGATATTGTGAACCCTGTGGTACATAAACAGTGCACAAGCCAACCCTGTCCCCTGTGTACATTAATGAGGTAACAAGAGATGCCTGTAGCTCAGCAGAGATAACTTTTTAAAATTGCTTTTGCTGTTTAATTGCAGCTTTTGTGTTTTATAGATTTTATTTAAGCTGTCAGTAGCAGTGCATTAATAGCATATTTAACAAACACAGAATTGAATACTAATAAAAAGAGACAAGCAGAATCCTTTCCGTGTGTATACTAGGCTCTGATAAGATGATGTGAACTGATAATAAGTTTTTAATAAAGGTTAATTGAGAGTAAAGCTATAAGAATAGTTGAGATCTTTTAAAAAAAGATAAATTGTTTAGTTACCAGAAGCCTGTAAGTGCTGTCCAACAGCTACAGAAGCTCAGGGTTAACTAAAAAACAGGGACAGCATCAGCCTGCTCAGACTTTTTTGGACAGTGCCTGCACTTTTTAATAGTCCACTGGCTGTGAGCAAGTGCTAGAGAGGACTGTGAGTGCTGACACCTCTCACCCAGCTGGAAAGGCAGTATCATTCCCAGTGAGGTTAATGTGGGATGAGTTGCAAGATAATTGAAGGGCATTAGCATTTATTAGAAATTAAGAAGGAAGCAGAATTCCTTAAGGCCTGACATTATGGGCATTTGGGGAGGATGAAATGTTTCTCATTAACAACCTATGTGCTTTTTGGCTGCACTGTAGATTTTTTTGTATGAACACCTGGCCTCTGGCTCATATTTATTCAATCCAAACACCTGAAGCATGTGAAAAAGTGTTACTGGTTTTCCTAGTGATTAAAGAAAACATGGCCAGAAGCATGAGCAATACCAGGATATAATGTGTCTCAGATCTGTGTTGAGAACTGTATTCTTATAAAGAGAGGGTAAAATTGGAGGTGCTGGCATTACTCCCAGCACAACCTTAGTCAGTGTTGTGTAATATTTTGAAATTATTTCAAAATACAGTGTTTTTCTGGAAAATGATGAAACACGGAAATGTTTCTTAAACTGTTTTCCTTCCAGTGTGCAAAATAAGCAGTGCACATAATAGAGTAGAAGAATGTGAACACTGAAAAGTGTTAGCAGAGAAATTTCCCAGCTTTCTGCAGCACTCTGTGAGAGCTCTGTTTCTCACAGAAACTATGAAAAACCGTGCTACAATTTTGTAAGCAAAACTTCCTCTATCTTGCACCTGCAGCTGTTGTGTAATATTGTTATGATATTGTCTGGGAAAAATATTCTGAAAGGTTTTAGCCAACCGCTATGGGAGGCGGATGGTCGGTGACCAACGACCTTATGCCATGCTGGCGACCCAAGTTATGTAAACTGATTTGTAATTACACAAATGGGTCATTATTGCTCCTGAACTTGTGTGTCATTCCTCGCCACTTGTGCCGCTCACAGTGACAGAAAAATGCTCTGTAGACAGAGATAACTCTCCACCATCCCAGTGAGAGATTTATACCCTCTTGCTACCTTCCGTGTCCCATCCTGGGGAAAGAAGGAAATACTCCAGCATTTTTACTGGCTTGCTGCTTCTTCAGAAGAAAATAAGAATGGATGAATGTTTCTCACAAAATCTTGGATGTTCCCAATTTTTTAATATGTTTTGGATTTTTCATAATAAAACACCCTCTTTTCCCAATTATAAGCATTTAAAAATAGCATTCATTCCACTTACTTGTGATTGCAATTACCACCAAAAGTGGAAAGCCCCATAGCTGTTCTGCTTGGCAGGTGCATATGTGGCTTGCTGAACATGTGCTTGGGAACATTCATACTTAAAGTATCTCTACCTCAGAGACTCCAATTCAGGAATTGGCAGACTTCTGTAGAAGGTCCCAAGGCATTGTAGTGAAAACTCTGGTGAGAATGTTTCCTCACTACTGATTGTGTGTTTGAGAAGACAGTCTGCAACACAGGAAACACTGACTTTATAAAAAAATTAATATGTATCTGATAGTTCAGTCCAGGTCAGGAAGTAAATTGCCATTTTTTTTCATCTGTCAGTGACTTAGCTCATGGTTAAGTGATGCTGACAGCATAGTGAACTCCTTTTCTGCTCAGGGAGTCCTGAGTGTAGTTCACAGAGCTTATCCTGAGAGCTGCATCTTTGATCTTCGGCAAACTGAGAATTACTGTGACTGCACCGCACAAAACCACGTCCTTCAGCTCTTTGTAACAGTAAGAAAAATGTAGCATAATTATAGAGAGGAAGATATTTGCACCTGTGTAATAAATTATTTACTCCTTGCTGCCAGCAAAGATTTAGGGATGCAGAAAGTAAATACATGGCCTATTGAATTTTTAGTCTTTAGTGATCTCAAATCTTCCAAAAGTCTTTTTTTTTTTTGATACTGGGGGCAAAACAGTATGGGTTTTCATCTCTTAATTCTCCTTGTCAGTGCAATGCTATTTTTGCTTAAAAAGTGAGTCTGTGCTAATATTGTCTTTGTGAGATACAATGAACTTCTTAACAACTCTGCAGTAGCATTCAAATAAAAATGCAAGTTAGCAATCAAAGAAAAAAGCTTGTATTCAATATATTGTTTAAAAGATTTCAGTTTCAGTTCTTCTCCTTGGTACTTGGGAAAGAAAATTGCTTCCTTCTGAAGAAAAGGCTCCAAAAACTTTAGCCATCTTCTAAAAAGATACTGAAACAAAACAAGTAAGATGAAAGAATTATATTCACTCTTAATTTCTCATAGAAAAGGTTTATTCCTCTGAGTCTCCACATTCTATCTATTAACAGAAAAGGCAACAACTACATTCAAGGAATTTAAATGAGAATTTTATCCAGCCTTGTCATTTGCCCTGAAGGAAGTAGATGAAAGTCATGTATTTGGGATTCAAATAGAATTTTCCTTGCATTTTATGAAGTTCTCTTAAAATCTACCTGCTAAAGAGAAGAGAAGGTGGTTTATTGGTAGAACTGTTGGGATACCATCTCCAGGTTGCTACAGTCTGCATCCCAGCCTATGCATTTTTGGATAGGTTGTTTTGATTTCCTCCCTACCTAACCGAAGCAGGGCTACATTTTTTGTTCCTGATAGTAGCTAAAATCAGATTTAGGTGCTTTTTTTTTTTTTTTTTTGTGATTGGGGAATCTACATGTGCACAAATTTCCCTTGTATAAATATACCCACATACTGTGTGTGCTGCTCAAAGAACAGCTGGGATCAGAACAGTTCAGATCTCAAACTGTTAATGTGTTTTTAAAAAATGTATCAGTGAGTTAGGTGAAAGTTTTTAATGAACTGGCATTATTTAGCTGGAACAGAATAGCAGTTTTCAAATCTTGCCTGTGGTTTATGACTCACACTTTGGTTAATCCCATGAAGAGAGTATGGGAGTTGGTGTCATTAATCAGAAGCAGTCACATTCCTCCTTTTGTATATCTCAAACTGAAGCTGCAGGCAAAAAAACCCAGCAAGTCACAACATTCAAATTTAGAATTCCTGCTGTTTGGCACCCTTCTCCCTTAAAATACCCAAATTACAGATGCAACATGGATTAAATGATCTTCTGTTTACACCAAAGGTTCTCTGACCTTAATTTTGTCATCCTATTCATGGATTTGAACACCTAGAAATGAATGACAGATTTTAAGCATCATCCTTCATGCATGTCTGTTAACTAGTATAGGAAACCCTTTTTGCCTCTTAAATCAGCTTTGCTACTTGTCTTCATCATGGAGAAAAAGACTAAAAAAATCTTTGCCAAAAGAAAAGAGATGATTCACTAAGATTTATTTTCATGGTCAACAGAAAGTATTTAAACCTGATTAGACATATGAAAGAATTTATCATGGATTTATGTTTCACTGTGCTATGTGACCTAAGTATATAAACACATCTTCAGTAAAACTTTTTTGCTGTGACAGAAACAGTCTGGAAATCAGTGTGAATTGCTGACCAATTATGCCAGTGCCATAACCTTATGGAAGGGAAATATTGTAGGTATTCAGAACTTACCTGAAGGTAAAACCTGTGGGGTTTTGTTTGGTTATTTTCCTGCACAAAGATATAGACCACATTTGCTTTAGTTTTGGTTGTACATTGGATTGAATTTCAAACCTTGCAAGAGAAATTTGTCAGGAAAGATATTGTAATTTTTTCCTGAGAAATTCACATATATATGTAATCCTAATACTTTATAAAGGAGCGTCTAGGAAGATTATTAGAACCATATTTTTTGATAGAAAGAGAAACCTTTGTAGAACTGATGTGTAATACTGCAGAGCAGTATTGGTAAACAGCAGAATGAAACAGCAAATCCTTTCCTTGGAGTATAATAGAGGTGAAAATCATGTTTCAAAAACTGCTCAGCTGTCTTGACAGGTAAAGAAGAATCTCTTCTGCAAACCCATCACTTTTCAATTCTGAAGCTAATCTCTCACACAGTCACCACAATGACTTTGCGGGACTTGAAGCCTCTGCCCACACTTGTAAATTAAAAACCACTGGGATAGATTCTAGAACATCATCTCAGTCATTTTATACAGTGAAATTATTAAATGTTTCGTGACCCAGTTTGGGCAGATTTAGTGCACTCTCAAGTGATTCCAGGGCAGTTTGGGGGTTGGCATGACCAAGTACTGTTCCTGTGTGGCAGTATCTGGTTGTCCGTTTTGGCAGATTAAGGGACACAGGCGCAGAAAGTCAACTTGTTTTTGCCGCTCAGCTGCTGAGGATGGATTTAACTTGCTAATGTAGGTGTCTTAAATGCACCAGTGACAAAAATTGTCATTCTAACTGCAATTTTTTCTTTATGTTTCTTATATTTTCACGATAATAATTCTGTCAATGTTAATTTTTACCACATAGATGCTCTTAATGTTGAGGGGAAAACATTCTTGCAGGCATTCTGTATCAGTCACAAAGTAAAATATTAATTCTTCTGCAATCAGCAGAGATTTCTGATGTGCTAGGATTAACACTGGTAGATGTATATTATCCAGTAGCATATGTTTTATGCATGTTAGATATAAAGCTTGAAACTGCCCTTTTTTCATCTATTCTTCTGAGTTAATGGTATGTTAAAAATAAACATAGACACATAGTAGGGGTGTAGCTCTGTGGTGAACCAGCAGTTTGGAAGATGTTTCCAAAGCCCAAAGCTGGAGTGAGTTCTGCTGTTTTGTTGGCTGCAGGGCAGGGTGTGTGCCTCTTTCACTTGCCCTGGGAAATCCAAACACAGCTAAACTGATAAAATAGGTCAGAAATTTGCACATTTACAATTATTTTGACTTCAAGGAGAACACATACACAGCAGAGGAAAAGAGCAACTGTGTAAATTGAATTTTGACTTCAGCATTCCTTCCAAAGGATCCCTGTCTGTCAATGTGATCACATAAGACAGCAGGGTTTTCCTGGATACGGTTTGTGGCTGTAAGACCAAGTGTCTTCTTCCCTGTTATTAAATACTGCTGCAAGAGAGTTTCGTTATTAATCTGTTGCTCTGTGCTGAACTGTTATGGCCTGTCCATAATAGTGCTTAAAAATCTGTACCCTGTCCACAGCTGAGCCTCCACTAGCTTGCTGTCTCTGACCACCTCCTCAAAATTGAATTTCTAGCTCTGGACAGAATGAAACCCCATAGTTTTGAGCTCAAAACCTGCAGTTATTTCATAATAGTTATTTTTCAAGATCTAGGTGTCATCATCATGACTACACCATGAATCTGCTGCTTGGTCCAACTCAGTGGTCAAGCCTCATGTTATATGATATGCTTTCCTTTTTATTTCCTAAATAATGCATTAGAAAAGTCATGTGTTGTAACACGTGAGAAAAGAAAGGAGTAGGGAAATAGAGGATACCAGCACAAGCAAAAAGAGTAGGGAAAAACTTGCAGCACCAAAGGTAAAACAGGAAGAGGGGGTTTTGTGTTACAATTTGATAAACAGTCTGGCTTTTTGGCGTATGTTGAAATAGCAGCTCTCTCTAAATACTGACTGAATTCCTCAGTATTCTTAGATCTGAGACTGCTCATCAGTTTCAATAATGCTGGTTGTTTTGAACTGAGATTATAGGATCACGTAAACAGCAAAAATTGATTCCTAGCATCTTCTACTTTATTTAGTGCCATGTAGATTTGAGGGAAAAAAATGTAAGTTATTGACAAGAATGTGCATCAGAAAAAGAATAATTGTAAAGATCATTGATACAGAAAATGTCTCTGATGATTCCCTTCCTGTATCTTCCATCTTGAAACAATGCAGAACCATTTTTTATTTTTAAAAATTGTTGGAGGTTTATTGTATCAACTTTATCTTTCAGCATAAAATTTTGTTGCCCAATATTCCTTTATGTTTTTTATCTTAGTTCTTCTCTGATACAGAAATCCTTCAGGACTAGGCTGAGACCTGTTTATTTCCTTCTGAATCATGTTTTATTCTTCTAGATGTTATAGTGCAGCAGCTCTGTAATGGCTAGGAGATGTTCACAAGGATCCCACCTTTTCTCTTTGAAAAAGTTAAGGCTGCCTTCTCGAACTGTAGTGCTGTACATTGATACAGTTGATTATTCTCTGAAGTGTTTCAGTCAATCCCAGTAACATGTTTAGTGCAGAAATTAAGGTGCCTTCATTCCAAAAACTTCTTTAGAGAAGCTGCTTCTTGAAAGTTCTGAATGTAACTGTCTTAAAATAAAAACAACAGGTAAGTTATCAAAATTGTGTAAGACTGAGAACTGTTAGCAATCCTTTCTATTTGAAGAAATATCTCTGATATTGTCAGATGGGATTCTAGAGAAGCATCTCACTTTTGCTATTTTTCTATGTCAGCATTGGAGTTTGAGAAGAAAAACACAGCAGGACCAGAAACTGCTTGCTTGAGTCTGTCTGCAAAAAAAGAAAAATTCCCATAAAGTACAAGTGCAGTAGGACATGAATTCAAACTGTAGTCACCACTAGCACATGGGACCCAAGTTGAAAGAAAGCTGCCTATTTGTTCTACCTTAAGAACTGCTGTAGGACAGTTCAGCATTTCCAGTGTCACTAATAACTGCAGCTTGAAAAGTTCTAAAAAGAGAAGCATACATCCCGAAGTGTGAAAATATCTCCTCCAAAGACCTTGCACAGGAGTGTCAGTGTGACTGATAATCGAAAGCCAGAATGTGCCCTCATGTGTGTGCTTGACTCTATAAGGACTTGAGAGGCTTTTTCCTCACATCATTTTCATCATCTCTGCTTCACTGCTTTGAGGTTCAAACAATTTATCATCTGAATTTGAAAACAACAGAAAATACCTGCTGTTTTGCCTTTGTCTCATTTGATAAGCATGCAGCATTATCCCAATAGGAGTTTAAGATGATAAAACATCAAATGAGATAGAAGGCAGGCTGAAATGGTTATATTGTCATTAACTTACAGCACCCTTGGCTGTTACAATGTATTTGTGCTGTGCTGTAAGTCTCAAATGAACAATTTGAGAGTAAATGAATAAAAATTGTATGATAGGTTAGTGGGGTGTCCATGACTCCAGATGTTACAGAGTTGGAAGCTTTCACTACTCCTCTTAAAATTACGTGTGTGTTTGTGAAATACAAACTTGCTGGTTATTTTGGGAGTCTTATTCCTTCCCTTTGGTGTTAAAGTACAGTTTGTAATGGAGATAACATCTGAAACTGAATCTTCACACCTTAACATGTAGCACTCTGTTCTGGTTGTGCTGTCAGTCAGAAGCCAAATAAATCCAGCTGACAGGGCAGAAGTGGGATTCCTGCTGTTTGGAGTAAAACTTCTCCAGGGTTGGATGAGCGAGAGGAAGCAGTGTTATGATGCTGACAGCTGGGTGTAGGGCCTTGCTTTGTTTAATAGTCACTGCAGAGGACACTTTAAGGTGTGTTGGAAGGCACTGTTGCTGCAGTGCATTAAAAAATACTGGCAGAGCCTAGCAAGGCATCTGACCCTGATCAAATATTCCTCTTAAATTAAAAGCATATTTAGCTATTCTGTTCAGCCTGTTCTTAGGTAGCTAATAGTGCAGTTGGATCCTCTTGCTCTATTTTGAGAATGTCTTATTGAATCATGCATAGAATGATGTGACTAATTTGTGGAACAGAAGTCCCTGTGCATCAGCTGTTCACAGTCGTTTTCCTGGGGGGAAGATAGAATTTTTTATGTTAAAAGACACTGATCATTCTTTTCAGCATATCAAAGAACAAATGTACTGTAGGCTTTTCTATTGGAAAAAAATAATAGAGCAAATAGCTTTTATCTGTGTTTCCTTCATTACACCTGCATAAATCTCACTGATGCTAATGGGACTTGTAGCAGTGTAGATAAAAGACAGTCACACTGTTGAGATGTGGAGTCCAACACCACAGAAATAGGAGGGTTCATCCCTGTAGGCACAACCTGCAAGTGTGTGACTCAGCCTGCTTGGAATAAACCATTGGCGTGCAAAGCCAAGGCTCTCCAGATTGATGTACCCAATCAATGTGGTTAATGCAGTGGCTGTGCAAACTTACTGAATGCTCAACTGTATTGCTGCTCAGATGGATTTCTCCAGAGAAAAAAAAGTTTGGTCTCTGCATCTGCTTGGCCGTAGGATCACGTATGATGTCTGTGATGGAAGAGACACAGGGCAAACAAAAATCACCTGGACTCTGTGACTGCGAAGGAAGAGATGGGACTATGAGGGCTGAGCTAGAGCTCTGAATTGTGGGCATAAGGGGAGTAAGCCGAAACCAGCAGGCTCAAATTGAAGAGTAGGAAGGGGGTGAGGGGACAGTGCCAGAGGATCTAAGGGGAAGACCTGTGGGATAATATGGAGATTAAGGAAAAAAAAAAGGAAAACCAGCAAGCAGCAGGTTCTTAAAAGTATATAGAAATACATGGTTAAGGCCAACATAAACGGAGAGCAATACAGTTAGTCCTCGCAGCTGATCACAAGTGGTAATGTTGTCACTGTGAGCAGAAGAGGAAGGAAGTTCTGGGGCTGGACCCTAGGACAGAGGCATTAACTGGGGTGGTCTGATAGAGAAACACAGAATTACTTATTTCGGTGTTGACAAAGCCAGTAGAAAATCATGCAGTTAGCTTCGTTCCTTGACAGCTTCTGAGATAATGTCTACAGTACAGTTTGAGTTCTGCCCAAGTTCTATCCATGGACACTAGAAATCTGTAGACCAAAAGCAGCAGACATGCTGCCACCAGCGATTGCTTTGACCTAGGTGAAAATAATAGGGATTTTAATTTTTTATCTTTCATTTTACTGTTTGTAATAGCATGTGTTGTTCTCTTTATTAGTGTGACATACAGATTGAATGTTCAAAGCAAAAAAAAAATTAAGAACTTATGGATGGCTTGTTCAAAAGGGAAATTGTGCAAGGAATGGTTTTGATCAACCCCTTGCCTAGTATTCCACCTGTAAATGCAGTTCTTGCACTCCTCTTGCTATCCAAGCTTAAGAAATGCAACATTGCCCTTTAACACACAAGTCAGAAAGGCAGGCTTTCTGTAAGGTGATGTGACTGCTACTGTCTTCAGAGTACCCTCTTCATCTTACCTGGGGCTGTATGATATTACCTTTACTGTCCCACAGCCTCTTTATGTCTGCCAACATTTTCTTTTTTGAAAAAAAGAGCATCCTTGGGACATGTGCCTCTGAAAGGCACTGTGTTGTCATCTGATATATTTGGATATTCCGAAGTCCACAGAAAAAAATGGCGAGTTATCTTTTCATCACAGGATATCTTACCAGTCCTTACTGCCCAAAGGAAGTCTACAAGCAGAACTCCTGAGTGTATGCAAGTAATACTCAGAGGGATTGAAGGAGTGTGGTTGAAGTGTAAGTAATTCTACTTGTAGAGAAGCTGCGAAGACTACAACAGGAAAGCCTGGCAGTGAAAGTATCCCTGTTGCTCTGGTAGGACAGTGACCACACAATTTAGAGTGATTTAGTAGAACTTCCTTGTAAGCAGATTAGTTCCTCCCTGAGTTGACTGAAGAAGATAGAAGGTGATTTACTTACAGGAATGTAAGTGCAAACCTTTAAATAAAAAGAACTGCTATTGACTTTGCAACTGAGTCACCAGCACTGATGAATTTTTGAAGTCAATTTACCATCATTTAATACTATTTTAGAATAGCTGTTAGTGTGTGCCCTTTTTATTTCTGCCAATAAACTTCCTAATAGATACTGAAGCAGGACTGAAAAACCTGTGAACACCATGGAGACACTATTTTTTCAGTATTGCATTGTGACAAACTCATGATCTTTTTTTCTTTGCTTCCTTAACTTTTTTTTTAAACTTCCATATTTCATTTCTGTTCAGTGTGTGTGTTCATTTTAGTGATAGTGTAGTTCATTGTGCAAGTTATTTAATGTTCACTTGTGAATACTACTCCAGGGCACCTAGCAGGATTAATATCATAGTAGCCACCCAGTCATCATGCTTCCCATGTCAGCTATAGAACACAAGAGTTATATTGGAAGTACTTAGATAAATCTATTTCATCAAAATGGCTATGTACTTTCACTTTGTCAAAATACCTGCGTGTTGGCTTTCTTTGCTGCTTAAATGCTGTTCTATCTGTTCCTAACTTCCCCTGTTTAACAGCAGACAGACCCAGGGAGCACTGAATGAATCGGATGATCCCGAAACAGGCTGTCTAACTGATAACAAGCCAACTTCTCGACACTTCTATCCTGTCGCCTTGCTGCTTGTCAGCTCACACTTGCTGGTTGTGTGGCTTATTTTAAGTCTTGCTTTGCTATTAGCCAAATATCAATAAACTTCACTTGTGTTCCTTTCTTTTCTACTAACAGCAACAACTAACTCTAGAAAAAAGGAATTATGTTGTAATATTTCTACAGTCTCAGACCCCAAGGATTCATCTTTAAGATACCAATGTCTGAAATGTACTGTGTTTCCATTCTTTTTTTCTGAACTCTGAGAAGTATACTATGCATTGAGTGAATTGATTTGCCTTTCTGTTCGTGGTAAAGCTTTCCCACTGTAATTAGCGCAAAGAAAGCCCACTTACAATGCTGTCACTGTATAGAAGTTGTGGAATCCTGAATGCTTGAACCCCTCGTTCCAGAGTAATTAGTCTGACAAAAAAAAAAAAATTTAAAATGAATTTGCACAACACAAACTAACCCCTGGACAAATATGGCAGGGCGATGGCTTGTGAGACTTATCCTTCATTGTGTTTTTTTCATTGTTACTAGCTGATGGGATTGTTTTTGTTTAATAAATGACTATTACTTTGCTACAACTAACCCTTTTCTGTAGAGTAACTAAATGGAATAGAATAAGTTCTGTTTTGTAATGAAATTAACCTGTTTGTAATTGTTGCTTTAGTTGCTTTTGCTTTCAAGACACTTTTGTATTCTTTTTAACAAAGTCCTGTTTATGTCTTGATGCACCACTTTGGCACTTGTGACTTTTGTACTGTATGTGAACGAACATCCTTCCTTTATAAAGCAGAGAGGTGGATTGGGCTGTTTGAAAAGCCATTCTCTCTTTTTTTTCATTGCAAAGCTGAACATACAGGAAATGAAACAGAGATGAAACTTTCCTTCACAAATCTCTAGGGCCAGACTTAATAAAATGCCTTATTCCTAGAATGCGCATTTTAGGGCAATGTATATTCGCACATATATAGCAAACAAATTGAAAAAAAAAGGTATGAAAAGGTTTAAAAGGCAAATATATTTCTGGAATTAGAACAAAATGTATCATTAAAGTATTTAATTTTTTTTTACTGAACTTTAAACCTCAAGGGCAGATATATTAGGGGGGATGGAAAATCTTATCACCTATTTCTGAGGGCAATAACTGTACTGGGCCTGGCCTTGGATTTAATTTTGTAAGATGTATCATCACTCGTGGAAAACAAAAATGTAGAGTTGAATCTTTGTTATTTTTACTTCAACTGTTGCTGAAACTCTGCAATGAACAAATAAAGCGTATTTATTTATTCTGTTTCATGAAGTTGTACTTTTTCCCCCTTTCACTAGAGAAGGATGCCGCATAGAGAATGTTCTGAAGAATGTCAAATGCAGAAAGTATGCATTCAACATGATACAGCTGATGGCTTTCCCAAAGTACTACAGACCTCCAGAAGGGACATATGGAAAAGCTGACACCTAAGTTTAACAAAAGTGTAATCAGGAGCATACATCATGCTAATTAGTGAATATAACAACCGCTGTTTATGACGTGTGAATTGGGAATGTATAACCAGTAGAGGTGTTATTTTTATCAGGTTTTATCATTTTACATTAAAATAAATCTGGTTAGTCATTATGAAATAAATACCATGAAAAAGCAATGGACTGGATATTCTGAAAATCAAATATTCAACTTATCTTTGTGAAGTTGAAGCTTACTATGAGTCATAAGCCAGCTGGAATTAGTTTTTGGGGTCATTTGATTAAAGATTAAAAAGGGGAATGGCATTTGCTGCAGGAACAGAGTTTAGCAATCTGGAAGGTGGCATTCTGACTCCAAACCAAACCCTGAGATTTGATTTAAGGAGTCTCTTACTGCTGGAAAAGGTGTTTTCTGGAACCAGCAGAGCACTGAGGTCTTGATCACTAATGATTAAATCCTTCACAGAAATGTTTATGAAAGATGCTAATGTTAATACCTGGGCTAAATATAATTTTGGTAATTACATTTAGCTTCTTTACGTAAGCATGGTAACTTCATAATATGTTTTTAGTAATTGCAGCCTGTAATTTCAGTAATTCCATTCTGATTCCCTGCAGTTCATTTGGATGTATCACTCTTGGTTTTCTGTACCCCAGCCAAATACCACTTATTTCACTTTCACATAAATCACACTGAAATCAGGCAGATTAATTCCACAAGTAAGGTGACCTGAATTTGACCTTCTATTTAGTGTAAACCCTTAAAAGTAAATTTTCTTTAGTGGTAAGGAAAATAAATTGTATATACAGGAGTTAATGTATTTTCAGGCTATGAAAACATGTATGTTATTACAGAGCCTAAAATGAATGTTATGAGTAAACTGCTGTATTAGGACTAGTTAGCCACTGCAGCTGATTTATATCAAATCTGTAATGCTGCAGGTAGACACTCCAGGATGAAGAACTATCAGCTTTAAAAATGAATGTTAATGCTCTGCCAGCTTGTGTTAGTCCTGAAATTTTTCTTGCAAAGAACGTTTGTGTTTTCTAATTGTGTCTATTTATTACCTTCTTCTGCCTCCCAGAGAGAAATACAATTTAAAACTTCCAAGTATTCACTGGTTACTGACCTTTATGTAATGCATTCATTTTCATATCTATAGCAGAAGTATGAGAAATTTATCCTAATTAAACTATCCTGGGAATTTGAGCATCTGTAGGAAATTGTAATTGCCATGGATAAAGAAGTTAATGTTTGCTCACTCCTATGGAAGTCAAAGAAATCTCCATGCACCATGAGTTATAATTTGTTCTTTTTAATCCATTAATACCCGTTACTGGGTATAAATCTGTAACTATAACAGTAAGAATTTAAGAGCCTGATTCTGCAAATTCTTTTTGGGTGATCCCATGAAACTGATCTATCATTTGGCTAAAATGAAATCCATCATGTATATTTGGAAGATCAGGCTTTGGAGCTTGTAGGAAAACATCAGAAAGAGATCCTTGTTCTAATATTCATTGACTTCAGTGGAGCCAGAAATTCACCTATACAACATATTAACTAATTGGAACTTTTTTTCCAAAGAAAAGTAGGTAATGTAAGTAGTGTTTTGGTGCATTAGTTTTTTATTTCTGTTATATAATGTGCTATCATTAATTGCTTCCTTGTTCTTGGAATGTTTTACTTCAGTAGATGTCAGAAGAGTTGGCACTGCATCACAGATAAGCTCAGATGAGAACATAATGCCTTGATTTCTTCTTGTCATGTACCGGTAGAAGTGGGAAATACTCATTGGGTGGCTGGATATGTGCATAAATTAGTGTTTGAGTCTATGAATATAACGTAGCTGATCTGTATGAAACTTTTTTGTGGATTTATGGAACGTAAACCTTCCTAGAAAAGTAGTGTTTTCTTCTGTCAGACTGCTCATTATATACATGTTTATTATTAGCTCCAAAAGCCCTGCATATGCAGTTTAGAGATAGTGATAAATTCCTCATGGACCTCTGAAATAACCCCCAGGTATACAGCAGAGAATGCCAACCATTGTACAGTAATTCTGAAACTATCTGTGAAAATCTCAGTGGGGATAGTGTTCCCTGCTGGGTGTCATAGGTACCTACAGTTCTTTATCTGAGTCCCATGGGCATTCTGTCAAGTTCAAAATATGAAATTATCTAGATTTTCTTGTCAGGAAAATAGTCTTTCAGGATTTTGCCTCAGCATTTTAATCCTACCAGGGTACTGAATTGCCATTGTCACTACCATGTTATTGTCATGTTGAAGTTGTTTTTCACATAGAAGCCATGGATTTGGTGAGGAAAAAGAAAAAATGGCACTGGATTACTCTCCTTTTTGTTTTAACAGCCATTCACATTATGTTCTTGTGAAATTAAATAATCTTTTATGTGCTAAACATAATTAAGACAAAACCCCAAGCGCCACATCAGTGGGCTGCAGTGAAACTTCATTGTGCTTGGGCCATTACAAAAGAGTTGGCTGGGTTTTGTGCTAAGTAATACTGAAATTTTTCTCACTAATTTTTGGATTGGAACATCTTGTTGTAGGTCAGGAGAGCTTTGTAAAACCTGCTGAAATGTTCCAAGTCTCCTGGAAAAGCCCTGTTGCTTCAGTACCAAAACAGGCCTAAATGTTTTGTTGTTTGGTCACTGCCTGCTGGGAGCTACTGTGGTCCCTGTGGGCAAAGGCTGTGCCATCAGCTGAGTTGTCAGCTGACCATGGATTCAAAATCTGAGGGTTTTCTTGTTTGCCTTTTATGAAGAAACAGAGAGGGGTTTCCTGCAGGTTGATGGTTGCGTTACTTGGAGTACATTTACTCTTTGTAGCAGCTGCTTCCAGCCCTGTGCATTGTTTGAATGCCTAACAGAGGAGTTAAATCATCCCTGGGGTCTTGTACATTATCTTGCAGCTCACTGTGGATATCAGAGGAGTAAAACTAAACCAATTAATTTTTATAAGCAAACTACATTGTTTGTTTTGCAAAGGGATAAGCTAAGCATAGTGGTTTTGGTGGTGGCTTCACAGAAACTGTTCCATACCTGCTCTCTTAAAATTTTGTAAGGTATAAAATAATCTGCTTTTAGGGGAGGGCAGTTCTCAAGGGCTAAAAGATGAAAATTCAAAAATACATCTGGCATCTAAAGCCAAATCTTGTCTTACAGAAGATATTATTTGTAGAAATCAAATCAGGATCTGTCTTTAGGAATCCTGAAATAAGGGCTTCTAGCTTTCAATATTTATACAATGCATCACACACTTACATGGCGGTTTTGTACCACAGAGTAGTGTCTAAATAGAGAGCTAGTCTAAAATGCCTAAAAAAATAAGGAAAGGAATGTTAAAGTTATTGTTTCCCAGAAATGATTGTAATATTGTTATAATGCATACCTACCTGCTTAATGTCAGTCATAGGTAGGTTCTTTTTTTCTGAAGTCTTTTAAGGAAGTTAAAATACATCCTTGTTAACGTTTATACTTTGGCTTTTATGGAGCAATTAGGAAACAAAATTTTTTAATTATGTTGTCTGATTTTTCCTATATGAAGCTGTGTATTTTGATGAAATAGTAGCAATGTCTGTGTTATAAAGAACTTATAATTTAGGAGGGCAACTGAAACAAAATATTAACTGAGAAATAGCCTTAATGAAGTCCTCTATAATGTTAATTTTTGTACTGTCTGAATTTTGCCATTACATAAGGGAAACAAGGAAATTAGCGAACACTTTTTGTGTCTAAATCAATCTCTCCTGATGAAAATTCACTTAGTTGCAGTGGAATAAATTGTAATGGTATTCTAAATCTTCACTAGTAATTTAGGTATAAAAAAGTGCAACATTTCATTCTGAAGCCTACTCTGTAATATGCCTATTAAAAGTTTCAGGAAAAACTTATTTTTATTTCTAGATTAAACACAAGTTCCAAGAAATCCTATGGTCTATTTAAAAAAAAAAACAGAAAATGCACTGAACGTCAACCAGTGTAATAAAGAAAGCAATTGCATTAAAAACTATGCAGCAAAATTACTTGTGTGAATTAATGTATGTAATCAGTTAACAGTCTCAAAAGTATATTGTGTTGGTTACGTTGTAAACTTGAAACCATTGATACTTATATTTATGCTCTTTTTTTATTGTAAAGAAGTGTACTGTATAGGCAATGCCATGAGACATGAATTTGCATCTTGCTTTTCACTTCCTTGCAGCTTAAAAGCAGATGTTTACAATGGAAATGCTTTAAAGAAATTTGCTGCTCTTCAAAACACAAACTTACCTTGTATATTGTGTGTTTACAAAAGAAAAAATGCTTTTTTAGAGAGAAAAAAAACTTCCCAGACTTCAGTACTTAAAACATTGCTTTTTTCCCTTAGTCATGCAGCAGCTTGACTGTTGTGTTGCCAGAGCATTCAGCTTGCACTCTGCAGCACTCAGACATTTATTTCCTCTTTCTTCCATAGCATCTGCTGAAGAAGTAATATAACAACCATGAATCAGCGTGATACTCCTGATCCTAGGTTAAAAACTTGCATTTGCTCAGATATGAGCAAATACTTCAGGATAAATAAACTAGAAGACACTTGTGAACCAGTGTCTCCCTACTCCAAAGAGCTGAAACGTAAGGCTTGGGATTTGTGTGCTGACTGGGAAGAAGAGTTACAGTAGGAGTCTGACTATGATGAAAGAGTGCCCTGGACATGCAGGGTTCAGAGTGGTGAGATTTGAACCATGCCGCTCTTACTTAGATCTCTAACAGTTGGCAGTGGTGTTTGGTTACTCTTTCCATGCATGAAAAATGCTTTAAAAGTTTTCAGCACTTCTGTTTATGAATGGTCTGACTTTAAATGTCTAAAATCCCAAACTACTTTGGTACTTGTTTTCCTTTTGTGTAGCTGTCCCTTGTGATGTTCCTGTCTTACATTCTGGAGCACACAGGGCTGTGTATAAGTAACGTTAACAGGACTTCAGTCCACAGTATGTATTTTTCCAGAGAAATGAAGCACAACTATAGCAATCCAATGCTTTTTATATTTCAGGATTTATCATTTTTGTTTCATTTGCTGTCTGTAAGCCATGTCCATTGTACACTGTGTGTATATTTTTATTTAAATAAATGTAATGTTTATTTTTTATGTTTCTGACTTTTTTGGTTTTTATTCATTTTTCATTGTCATTGTGGTGGTGTTGCCCAGAAGGAGGATTGTCCATGCTGATGAGAGTGTGTTCCCTCCTAAAGGAGTTGGTGGAAGCCCACTCACAGGTCTCATCACTGCTAGGAGCAAGGATTTAAGAAAAGTTCTGATACAACAGTTAAAAGCCTGAAATGGGCAAAAATTAGTAGTTCCTCTTCTTCTTAGTCTTACCACAACTTTAATCTCAGAACCAAGTGGGTCATGCATTTTCTAGTTCAAAGCAAACAAAACATTCACATGCCCATAAGGAAATCCCTTTTACATAACTGTTGATCTGTAATTCAGGTGGGATCCAAACCTTTCATAATGAAGACTTTTAAAAAGGTGATGTGCCGTGCTTTGTCTGGTATTACATCTTCACCATCTCAGTGATGGACCTTGGGAAATAAGTATGGATTACTTCTGGGCTGGTTTTTTGAGCTGCTGTTGTCTAGACTTATTATATGGTCTCTCACCACAATGAAAGGTAAGTTCCCCATGGTTGGCTGAAATATAGCAAACAGATCTTCTTTTTGGGTATATGATAAAATGTGGCTCCTCTGTATTATCTGTACTATGAGTAGAAGGTTGTTGCATAATTTATTATCTCTGTTTATACATTAGCATTTTTAGTTTTACTGAGATGTATTCAGTGAGATTTTCATTATTTGCAAGGTTCTCGATAACCTTTAGAAAACACTGGAAATTAATGGTTCTTATGGAAATAAGTTAAAAAGCTGTTATCATTCAGCTAACAGGTGCCTAGGGTTTTTGTCTCTTACTAATAAAAGTGAAAGTCTTTTAAAATTACTTTGTCTCACTTTGCATGCTTATGGATTTTATTTTCTGTGTCAACTGGGAGCCACTTTCTTCTCATGACAATGGAAGAGAGAAAAAGAGAAAGAACCTACAGCTGTAGTGAGATGTAGTAATATGATAGTAAAAATATGTTTTCACCAATTCCCTTTACAATGTTATTTCAGGGCATGCTTGAGTGTATGACCTGATGTTTCTGAACCACAGTCTGCAGTGTTCTGCGCTGGGCTGACCATTGCTGCCACTAAGAGAATGCGTACACAAATGCTGCTTCTGCTAGGCAAGAGCTTTCCTGTTAGTTTAGTGACAAATCTTGTACAAATCACAGCCTTCAGTAGTTGTGTGACAGATGCTGTTAATGGAATTAACAAGAAGGTTCTAGATGCAAATTAGATTGTGTTCTGCTTGCTCTGCCCAACTAAGCAGACCCTATGCATTTCTGTGTAGCTGTCTGTGCCTGGTCCTAACCCAGTTCATAAATGAGAAGTACACTTGCTCTGCTGCAGGGAAGATTCTTGACATTATTGGAGGAGTGGATGTAAACCGCTTCTAAATAAGCAGGGATAAGAAGTTGGATTGAAAGATTTCTTCCATGTGTTTATTTACATGTATATACATACATAATGTATTTACTTAATCAAAAAATTAATGTTTTAATATTTTTTATATGTTTTAGGATAGGAAAAGGCAGTGACATATGATCAGTTAAAAAAAGGAACTTGTGATATTTCTAGCAATAAAGTACAGTTTCTCTATTGGAAGTGTGGCACCAAAGATAGACTCACATGAACAAAGCTTTAGCTTGCAGCATGCCTGGTAGTATGTGCTGACTCTAATGGTAAGTTGCTTCTGGGGAAAAAACAGAGAGAGAGAAATGGGAAAGAGAAGGTGTTTCCCAGGTTGGAGTCTGCCATTCCTCTCAGGAGTTTGAAGATCTCAAGCCCTGGCTGGCTGTTCCTCCTCATAACTCTGTCGTCACTGACTGAACTGGGGCTTGGCCAGGGCAGTTCTCTCTGCTCACAGGTTGTGAGCTTGGTGCACGTGGGTCTTTGAGTCTCTCATGAAAACCAAAGGCTTCAGTCGGGGGACAGGAAGAGGAGGAAGGAAGGAAGGGGCTAATTCTGTCCCAGTAGCAATCACTTTCCTAAGTGTCTGCCCCAACAGTACCAGACTGCAGGTGCAAGGCTGGGAGAATAACAGCAGAGGAACAAGGGAAGAATACTGCTGTATTCATTCTGTCTTTCCCTAGCAAAGTCCACATGTATATCCATTTTTCATGGAACAATAATTTTGATTGCTGCAATTTATGCAACTGCAAAGCAGTTGAAATTGCTGACTTGAACAGAATTAGAACAACTGTCGTAGATAAGCAGAGCAGAATTCACCCCTTGGGTTATACCACTCCTCAGAAGTTTTCTTTTAGAGACAGAAAAGTTTAAAGTCTGTTCCTGAAGTCATCATTTACAAGCAAAGAATCAGAAATGGAGCACTTCAGGTGAGAGACTCCAAGGACCAGATTTTGTGAGAGGTTTCAGAATCATTAACATTCCTGAACTCTGGTTCAGAACTGCAAAAAACATTTTGTTTGTACAAGGCCCCACACAGGAAGAATTTATTCATGGTCATGGCAAGGAAGTTGATGGCAGTTTCCTGTAAGTTATTACAATAAGTAGCTGACACTAATGAACCTGCACACAGAAGGAAATATATGCCTTCAACACAGTCTCTTTAGAAGGACTTTTTTAGTGGAGTAAAATATTCAAAAGCATCTGAATGGGATCTGGTTTTGTTAGTAAGACGTAGTACCTAACTTTCTTGGGCACTTACCAGCAGTTAAAAATCATCACATAAACAGGAGCTTAAGTCTGGTTTCCTACTTAAATCAAGGTAGATTCTCAATACTCTCTATTTGAATTTAGCTTCTCTCTGGTATGAAATATTACAGTCTGGCTCTTATTTTCAAACAAGACCAGAGTACCAGGAAATAGTGACAAGGTTGTGTCAAACGATGTATATAAATTGAGTCATCTGACTTGATTCTGTTTCCAGATGGGAACTCAAAGTCTTTGTGACAAAGATGAGACTGATGTTACTGTGGTTAACATCAGGGCTGGTTTCCAGCAGCCAAATTCTGCTGCCTGCTCTGAAATATGGCAGCTCTCAGCCAGGCTCAACTGGAGCTCAGTAATCCCAAAAGAAACCTCTCAATAAATCCCAGGCTTCTTACCACTCAGTAGCATGAATTATGTTCCGGTGTTGGGGATTAATGGGCAAGCACAACTGCCCCCCCTCACCCCAACACTGCATCATGGCACATGGGTTCTCTCTTCAGAGAGCAGCTGTATTGTGGTCGTTATGTGACGGAACTCAGAGTTCAGCTCATGGGATGTATGTGAAATACCCAGCAAATAAACATGTAATAAAAAATAAGAAAACATGTAATTAAATCAGGGAGCAAAGAGATCTCTGGACTAGTCAAGGACAGGTAAGAAAGGTTATGTCTAAGCTCTGCACTTTAGACTGCATTCGACTTTTGTCTTCACCTGAGATATTCTTGGAGTTGGAAGATTTTGCTGCTTTGTGACTGTGGTAGCAGCTACGATGGACATAGACTACAGGTTTATCAACATAAATATTAAAAATAACCTTGAAGAAATAATGAGATTGTTGTAAGAGCTGTGGCTGATTGGCCAAACAGGTATTGTGCACACATATTCTCATACAGGCAAAATGATTTTGAGGGAAAAAGGGTTGTACCACTTTGTACATTCTCCCAACAGCAAGGGACCAGGACAGTGCTCAGCTGAGAAGGTAAGGAGTACAAGAATGCATCAAGGCAATCTCTCTTATGATTCATAAGAATTGTAATCACATCCAAAGATTACGAAACCTTTTAGAGTTTGATTGCAAGTCCTGATACAAATAGAAAGTACTGGCTTGTAAGTACTTTAAGTTAAGTAAGTTTAAATAAGTTAATTATTTACACTGTTCCACAGGAATATTTGATACAAACCAAGGTAATTTTCAGCGTGAAATAAAAACAAACTCCCAAACTCACAAAATAGCATTAGCTAGAATAAAACAACACTTTTTAATGGCTATCTTTACCTCCTCATGATACACCACCTCCATGCTTTGTTGAAAGAGAGGGTTATTAAAAAAAAATTAAAAATCAAGGTTTTTACTTTTTTAATATCAGTATGGGAAATAGATGTGATAATTTCATGAGTGGGAGGTAGTAGCTGTTAGCAGGTTTTTTGTGTGAATCCAGTTAGTGTGCTTAGCTATAAAATGCTGAATAAGATTTTAAAAAATGAAAAAAGTGCAGCACCCAGTTTATATTCATGGGCATAGTTAATGGACATCAGCAGGGGAGATGTGATCCCACACTTTTTAAAAATCAACAGGAAAGCAGTGCACACCATGCAATTCCCTTTTGCATTAAACTTATTAAGTCAAATCAGTTTTTACAAGCACATAGGCTAGAGCTCTGGCACTTAATTCCTTTTGATCTTCCACCTGCTAAATTCTGCTTCCCACTGTGCTACCATGCAGTTTATTTTTAACAGATGATTTGTTTGGACACCATTAAAACGAAAATATTACAACTTCTAGCAGTACTAAGGCACTGAAATGCCTGTCAAGTTATTAACTGTCTGCACACACGCACACAAATAGCCATTTGCACAGGGCAAAATTGTAGAGTTAAGAAAATGCCACTGTTCTGTTCAAGAGCATGAAGCACATAAAATACAGGATCCTGACTTTTGCAAAGCCATCATTACAAATTACTCCCACTAATTTCTGTGCTTGAGGTGCATCTTCCAGCTCCCATGGCTGTTAGGTGTCTGGAGAGGGAGACTGATATGAGGTGACAGGTTTTAAATGGAGAATTTTAGGTCTGAGTCAATGGATTTTTCTTTTAATTGCAATATGATATTAATTCAAAACTATCCTTTCCTATGATTAGTTTTCTGAAAGGCACATTTCCTAATTATGGATTCTTTTTTCAGCTGACCACTAGTTAGTGTTAGTATAAGGTATCTTCTGTACAAGTAATGCACATCTTTGGCATGAGGGTTTTCATCCTCCTTACATATTTCTGTGATGAGCATCATTAAATGTTTTAAATATTTTAATATTAATCGTGCTGTGATTATACTACTTTTATTTTTTTTTCTTCAAAAACTAGTAGCTCACTGATGTTTTGTGATGGGCCTACAAACAGATCTTCTTACCCCCAGGTGTGCTCCACTTGCAGCAGCCAAATCCACATTGGTTTGAGCACCGAGTTTAAACAGCCCCAAAGGCTGACGGACTGCACAGGGCCCTCGGCCACTGACGTCATGGAGCCTCAGTAACGGCAGTAAACAAGATCTTGGGCTCACAGATTAACTCATTGCTCTCCTTCAGGGAGATGGGTCTGGGAGAAGGGTGGTGACACCTTAGCTGGGAAGAGAACTGTGTGGATCCAATGACCTTTGGGTATTTTCATGGTTTGTGATTGCACCCTCATGGATCATAAATACAGTCATAATCCTGTGGCCTGCTAAATATCCTGACCTTTTGTCTTGCTCTAACACCTCTTATCTCCTTTCTAAGTAATGATCTAATTAAGAATTCATTAGTAATTAATGATTTAATGAATAACTTACTTAAACAGATATAAGTTCATGTCCTCAGAAAGGATGGTATAACAAAAGATAACGAGATACATGAGAAGTTCCTTCTATGGATTAGATACTCTGGTGATTCTGGATCTGAATCATCCCTATTTCAATAAATCCCTGACATTATCAGCAATATAGATCTATGTAGCGGGTTCAGTTCAAAACCAGGCAGAAACACCAATTAAGTGTAGTTGTTTTGGTTTGAAATATGGATCACTTACTGATTTTTTCTTTTTGTGAGATAAGCATTAGGAGAAAACAAAGCAGGGACCAAACTTACAGAATATAAAGAAGTTTATTAACAGACCTAAAAGAAAGAGGAAAAAAAACCTGCTGTGGTGTAGTACATTTCTTCCATGAAAACTCACAGTTCTTTCACACTGCAAGACATGGACCATCACATGGGGCTATTAATCTTTTTAAGGATGAGTTACGTTGGCCTGAACACAAAGGTTTTTTTTCGCCACCAGTCTCTTAAAAGCCTCTCTCTCTCTGCTTTTAAATAGCCTGGCACGGGCACTCTTCACAACCTTCACGGGCCACATGTGAATTGTCCATCCCCCCATGTACTTCAAATGGATTAAAGAAACGCACAGTTTGTGATACTACAGATCTTTACCGCAGCATGCAAGAAGTATTTTAAGCTGCATGCGAGAAGCGCGGCACCGCCCTCTCTTCTCCTCTGAAGCCATCCTTAGCTCCGTCCCACGTGACGTGACTCACTTTCTCTTTCTCTCTGGCTCTGAAGCCGCCATGTTACCGTTCAGGCTCCATGGTGGAGAGAGCCCCGCTCTCCCTGCGCCGCTGGCCACACGGAATCCTCTTCAGTTCAGCACGAGGTGTACTGGCTGCAGACAGGAGCATCCTCTGGCTCCCGCTGGCTCAGCGTGGAGAGGAGAGGGTCCCACCAGTCCCAAAAAGCCGCACCGGACAGGCTCAGCTGTGTGGCAGTCCATGGCTGACCCCAGCTGTCTGCGGCTCAGGGATAGTTCCCCCTCCCAACGACCCAGGGTCTGTGGCGCGGCGCTGGGAGAAGGGGGCGTGGGGGGCAGGCCTGGTGGAGCCCGGAGGCTCTGAGGGGCCCCCCCCCCACCTTCCGGCAGGTTAGCTTGAAAGGAAGACCAATTCCCGCCTTCCCGCGCAGTTTAAATATGTACATTGAGAGAAGCGTTATTGGTCTAAAAAGTTGTCTGTCAATTCAGGGTCAACCCACTACAATCTATGACACCACAGGAATCTCCTAGTACCTAGTTTTCCTCTGCCAGAATTTTTTTACAATCTAGCTTCCTGCATTCATTGGTTGTCTGGTAACTTGGGAAGCTGGATGGAGAACTGGGTCAGGAGAACTGTTGTACAAGCTTTGTCCTTTGAGCCCTTGCAGAATTGCTCAACAGAGAACGCTTTTAAAAATTAAGGCAAATGTGCAGACTCAGCAAACAGTGTGTACGAGTCATGCTACCAAGTTACACCTCAAGAGCAGTGATCAGATCCACCAGGAGAAAATTCTGCGGGACAGCTTTGTCTTGGATATGACAATTGCAAATAGGGAGCACTTCAGTAAACTGTAGGGGTTTTGGATCAGTTCAGACTTTATTACGCAGTAGGGATAATATGGCAGATTAGCCTTTTTGGATATAGGTGGTGTTAAGTAGAGCACCTACTTATCCAAGGCTTGGAAAGTTTATGTCTTAAAGTGAGTTTTCACTAAACTTGTTAAGAAGAAAAAGTTATTGTGTGGATTCTAGTGAGAGAACCAAAGCCTGAAATCCATAACAAAATTATTCTAATCATGAAGCAAAAGGATATTCTGCAGGATAATCAAATGCAGTTCAGGAAATATCAAGTATAATTGCCACTTACCTTCTTCAAAATGCACATTTGTTTCATCTATCAGGTATAGAACAAATTTTGTTCTGACTTTAGTTCCATTTCTTTAACTTGGGCTTGTGTTTTGCATCCAAGGCAGGACGAACATAGATAAACTTGACATTAGTGGGTGCACATTTAATTTACTCTTTAATAGAAAATTATCTGGTCCTCCAATAAAGTTTTGAAGTATCATCTGCTGTAAGAATAAAGTGGACACCCACAAATATGAAGTTAATCTATGCTTATGGAACACAAATAGAACAATAAATTTGACAGCAGGAAAACAAAAAATAAGCTTTAGAAATAACATTCTGACTATGTTATTCATAATAGAATAAAAACCAGGATTTGGGTGGAGTCTTTATGTATACTTAAAATCAGTTAATTAAGAAAATAACTGATTAATTGGAACACAAGGTATGTCACTCTTCAACATTGTATTTTAGTCCTAAATTTCATTTTGGAATGTTTGGTCTGATGTTTTGATGGGGGTTGCAGTTGGGGAATAACTAATACAGTTTTTCTGGTACCGTCCTTATTTTCAGGTTGTGCTAGGGCCATAGGTCAGTGGAGAATTTGTACCTAATGTAATTCTTATTTGGAAAAGAAAAATAGTTGTCATTCCATCTGAAATTAGATATTGCTCAAATGAAAACAGTTATGAAAATTAGCCAAATCTGTAAGGAAAACTAAGTATCCTGGGTGTTGGCATTTTGATCAGCTTCAAACATAAAAACTAGAATAGCAAGCTCAGCCCTCTTGCATGATACTAAAAACTTTATCCCACTTCAACAGTTTCCTCAATCATTTTCTCCCAGTGCAGTGCTCAGTACGTGACTGGGTTTGACACAGAAATGTGTCATAATATGTCCTATTTCTGTAACGTGTTACTGAAACAGCAAAATGAAGATTAATAGCAATTACCACAACTTAAATTCCAGTTCAGCACACAAGGCAGACAGGAGAGTATTATATCTATTACTATTTGAGGCAGCTGGATGTTCAGGTAGCCCATTTCAAGGCATCAGTTCTTAGACGTCTTTGCTTCCCTAAAACAATCCACGTCACAGGAGCTTGACCTTGGAATGTTGGGTATATGTTAAACTCCTCTATTTCTTTGTCTGGTATTTGCTACAGTTTTTATTGGCTGATAATTTTCATCCTCTTCCACTGTCTAGAAAAGGACATTAAGCAAAAGGGCAAAAGTGTAGTGCACAGTAATGTGTATTTTTCTTCATAACTATGTATATGTATATATATATTGTGCACCAGTGGGAATACAGAGACATAATGCATTTTTTCTCTGTGCCTTATTCTACAGCAAATTACCATCACTATGGTGATATATTCTTGAGTTTGAGATGTAGACTTCAGCAGTGAAAATGCTACTGATCACAGTTTTCCAAGTTGCTAACTGCATTGAGATTTTGCAAATGATGCAAGATGTAATACATTGCCATCACAGTTCTGAGACTGCAATCTAAATTTAATGCTGCTTTATTTCATTTGATCTGCTGGAGGAATTGTGATGAATTCCACACATCAAAATGTTTTCCAAAAGAAAATTAAATCTTTGCATTTCTCTCACTGATAAATTAGGTATCATTAAGACTATCACATTTTGAAATGGCGTGGGTTTTATAAGATGGATCTTTATTATAAGTCCACATTTTATTAGTTATATTTGTAGGTAGTTGATAACTCATTCACTGTTACTCTTCCCTGTAAAGACTTTTATAACAGGTTATTTATATCTGAACTTACCATAACAAAGAGAACAAGACAAACAATGGTTCAAGTAGATGGATATGGGAAAAAAATAGTTGTGCACTTCTTCTACGGCATGTCAGAGCCTATTGCTTTATTCAATAGAATTTCCTAGGACTTGAGGCCAGAAGAAATTATGAACTCCTCCGTGCTTCTGTTTATAAGAGGTACTTCTACTTTAAACCCGATGACTTTAATTAGACTGAAGGACTTCACTCTTTAGAAATATACAATTAATTGCTTACAAAACCCAGAAATTTCCATAAGTCCCTTGGCTGTGGTATGACACAAACCAGGTCAAGTATGCCCAGATAATCCCCTATACCTGAGAGCAATAGAAATCCCAAGGCCATTGCCAGTTCTTCTCAGAGAGTTTCCCATCTGACCATAACTGGTACCCCACGTGTGCGTACAGACTCCTCAGTGGGATGTGCAGGAATCGCCTGCAAGCTTTCTCATGTGCTCTTCTCCATCAGGAGTGGTTGTTTTATCCAGTGTTGCCTACTGAATCCAAACCCTTCAGCATGAGAAATAGATGAAGCTTGGCCATATTTAGATAAAGGAAGGAGCACTTTGCAGCTTAGCTCATGTCAGGTTCATGTGAGGAAGTCCTTAGTTTTAGGACAGGCAATTCAAATTCAGCAAGTTGAAAGATATAGTCAGAGATTTTATGTTTAACTGGAGACTTGGGCATTGGTTTATGTCACTTCTGATGTCTATTTTTAGTCTAGTTGTCATTTACGTTCCCAGGAGAAAAATGGCCACAGCCAGAAACATCATAAATCCAATTCTTTCAGGAATGTGTGAACTGTCCTCTAAAGATACTAGTCTTTATCTAAGTTAGGAAGGGACTAAATAGGGAGTTCTGAAAAGCAGTTTAAATTAGACACCTACAGCCAAAGTTAGGATTTCTGAATCCTAGCCACAGCAGCTGCCAGCTGTCAGTGTTGTTCTGCTGAGGAAAGGAAAAGGAAGCTGTTTTTTAAAAAGCACAGAGGAGCCTAAGATGTGTTAGAAAAAGTATTTTCAAGAATCCTCAAGGTATGGAAAAGCAAGATAAAAGCTGTTTTAAGGAAGTGAACATGGGGTTGTGTGGATATGTCTGTACTATGTTGCCAGTCTGCAAAAATTCAGTACCAAAGATCCTTTTTAATAATCAGGAAGCACGTCTTGAATTTAGCCAGCAACATTTACTCTGCAGTGACATTAAAAGTAAGTAATTTATGACTGTAGCCCTTAATCTATTTGCAGACAGGACAGTAATATTGAAAGTTGGCTATTGGTCAAACTGCTTATCGACTTTAATTTTTTTACTTGGTGAAAGGAAGTTTCAAAATGAAAGGTAAATAAAATACTTTTCAGCTACATGTAGAGACTCTTAATGGCTCTCTCTCTGTGTGCTAATTCAATAGCAAAGCCTGTGCTGAGCCACAAGACCAAGCTTTTTAACCTGCAAAGGTTAGAAATCATTGTTATTGAAAGCAAGGCAGACAGCACAGCGGGTGTGGCCGTCAGTGGAATACCTGCCAGCCCTGTGACCTGAGCAGCAGTGGGAGGGAATGCAAGACTGCCATTTCAAGGCAAAGAACCAACAGCCACATTGCTTTAAGCATCTGGATTGTGAGATTAAGCTGACAAATAAAGCAGGAGCTTGAATACCATATCCTGAATTCCTCTCCGCAGAGACATGCTTCTCTGAGCTTGGAGGAAATGTAAGGAGTTGCTGAGACTTGCACTGAAATTCCAGAACAATCACAGTAGTGCTGATAAGCAATTTGTTGGCAGTTTTCACATCTGCAGGGCCATAAAAAGCAATGGCATTCAAATATACATTGGCTGCCCCAAATGCCCCTTGGTCTCCTCCCTGCCAAAATGGCTTCCCTTTGTCTTCAAGGAAGAAAGATAAATGAGGAGATTCTCTCTTCAGAAGTTGCTGCCTGTCAGTGGAATAGTGAATAGTCAGCACTTCCAGAAAAGCTCTTTTAATGGCACCTACTTCTCAGTCATTGGAACAGAATTAGCTATTGAAACAGACGGGTTCAGCAATCATTCCAAACAAAATCAGATCTCCCTGGGAATATTAAACATCTTGGGACTGAATGCTGAAGAGTTCGTTTTTGTTGAGGTAGGGTTTGGGGTTTTTGTTTCTCTGTCAACCCTTCCAGATACACTTCAGGGGTAATCACTAATGAAAGCAGCCCTGAGTGTGAACCCTCTGATGGCAAGCACAGCAGAGCTCCCTGCGTCTGGGGCCAGAGGAAGCAGCACCATGGAGGAAAACAATCAGTCCAGGCGCTTCCCTCAATTCCTCACAGAGACATGCTTCGTCATAGGCATCATACATGGGCAGGCAGGAACGCTGTTAAAAACAGAAAACTGGTGTCTTTTGGATGAATCTTGGTAAGTTAATTTGTAGTTTGAAAGGGAGACGGATATATGGGGGAAAAAAGCTCCCAGCAAGAGCCAGCATCTCACCTTCTTCTGTACCACCATCCCACTCTGAGAACCACCTTCTGGAAAGTCAGACTCTCCATGTTTTCCAGAGAGGGTTTTCCAGAGCTCTGTGTTACTGTCCACAATGGGGACACCTGCAGGCAGGCACAGCTGTCTGTGACCCTCCTGTCAAAGCTCCTTGGGGCTATCTCCTGCAGGAGCAGGAGAACCCTCTGGAAGGTGTGGGGAGAGAAGGGGGAACTTTGGGAAGCTCTGGAGAGTATGTTTGAGGAAGGCAGCTCCTCCAAATGGTGTCAGAGCCCCATGGAGGAGCTGCAGGAGCCCTGGGGACACACAGCGAGAGCTTCTGAGGCCATGACGGGCATGAGGCCTCTTCCTGGAGGAGCCAGAGGGTCTGTGTGGTGATGGTGATTTTCCTCCTGAGGAAGCTGCCATTTATCAGTGAGGTGAGGAGAACCCTCCACGAACTAAAGTCTCCATCTTGTCAGGACAAGATGGGCAGGAAGGGGATATGATAGATAAAGAGA
>VZTI01005027.1:12845-123498 GCA_013397865.1 Struthidea cinerea | reverse complement strand
CCCACTGCCTCTCCAGCGCCGGTCCTCCTCATCGCAGCAGGTGAAGCTGGCAGACCACTGCGTCCCCTCGCCCAATGGCTTGGCCCTCCCCGGCGTTTGGACCAGCCGGGGCCACCCCGCAGGCTCCCCAGACCAGAGCGAAGGGAAGGAAGGTAGGGAGGCCAGGCAGAGGAAAGAAAAAAACCCCACCTTTTCCCAAGCTAGCGGGAACGAAAAAGAAGCAGCGCCTTGCCCCCGGTGCCCTCCCTGCAGGGCACGGCAGAGCGCTGCTGCAGCCGGAGCCGCCGGGCCGAGCCGTTGAACCGACCCGAACCCGGTCCCGCGGCTCCGGCCCCGCCCCCCGGGTCCATCTGAAAGATACAGCAGCCTTGGGCATTGAGCAGACGGTTAAGGGATAAAGCAGCCTCATAACATCACCCCGGGACAGGGTACTCCTTTGCTGAGGAATTTGAGGCTGCCGAAAAGAACAGAAATGCTTGAACACCTGCAGTTAGCTAGGATCAATCGATGTGTGCCACTGCCAAGGTTCTGAAATGGCTTTTAGTCATATGTCACCAGAGTTCACCAGAGAATGAGAAGATTCCTCAGACACCCTGGGTTCTGAGAACTCTGTATAACACCATGATTTTTCATAGGAATGAAACAGTCCCTTAATGCCACCAGGTTTATGATGCCAAGTTATGGCATTTTACAATTAGTATTCGTCAGTGACTGTCTCCTTTTGACACTGTGTCATGCTTAGCCAGCTTATCAGATAAACCAATCTGACCATGTGTGTGTTGCGGTGCTTGGTTTCCTGCGCTGGTTTAGCAAGCGGCAAACCTTCCCGGAGAGCACTGCGGGGCTGCTTCGGGGAGAGCGGCTGTTCCAGTTCCCCTAGCCCTTCCAGACGCCCCGCGCTCCTGCTCCGGCTAGCTGTTGGTTCTGCAACAGGGTGACGATAAAGGAGGCGAGAAGGGTCTCTGCATGGGGACCTCAGAGGCACTTTTATTCAAAGGATGACAAGCCAGTTCCCAGAGGCAGAGAGACCACACGGTCAGGGAGCCTGGGGTTTTATCTGGGGACCAGGTGGGCAGAGAGAGCACATTTCAGGGTGCAGGGGCAGTACATGGGCGGTGTTCGGGTACTGGAACCAATAGGGAGAACCTGAGGGTGTGGCCAGGACTAGGGACAGGGAAGTGAGGACAATTTGGGATAGGTAGGCAATTTAGTAAGAAAAGGAGTGGGGAAATACAGCGCTGCGTGTGTGTGCGCAGTGAACTCTGTGTGCCCAAAGCTCATGACTCGCTGTGCTCTAGGATATGTGGGTCTTTACAGTGTGTCTGACACTAATGGACGCGAGAACGATTGCTGTACAGCACTGACACTGTAACATCAGGATTTGGAGTGGAGGATAGAGCAGCCTCAGGTGCAGAGATGCAAACCAAACACAGAAATTTATGATGGCCAGGTTTTTTTTAGGTGGAAGTGCAGGCATGTTGGGAAAATGGAAGTGCATGTTAAATGTTGTCTGTGCACTGAATTCCAGAAGTGGCATCTGTAAGGTAGCTTCCACAAAAATGTATTGGACGTATCAGTGTAGCCTTTGTTTTGTTCACTCTCCATGCTCCATGCACAGAGTAGCCTGAGACTACACAGCCAAAAATTCATGGAACCTGTGCAGAGATCTGTGAAAGCGTTCTATTCAGTTTAGCAGTGCAAAAGTGTTTTCTGAAGCAGCAATGTCTCCTGAGGGGACACTTTTAACTGTTTTTCTCATAGCTTTTAAAAATATTTTCTGCTTTTCTCATAAGAGTTCTCTGTTCTGCTTATCTGTACAAACAAAGCAACGCTCATTTAATTCAATTATGGATCAATATGTGTTGCTGTACTTAACAGATAGTAGCATGTAAAAACTTGTTCAGTTATCAAGTATAAGTAATGAAGAATTTTCTCTTAGCCATGGAGGAGAGAAAAAATTAGAAGCAGTCACCTGAGAGATAAAATTTAACTATTAGGTTCACAAGGCAGTGAAAATGGGAAAATGCATCATGAGTGTAGACAGATCTGTTTGCTTAGGAAAACCACTGGCAAAAATCTGTTTGCAGTCCTTTAAAGGGTGTATGTAGTGACACATATAGGACAATGAAGCAGATAATTGACATGTAGTGTAGTTGGGTATTGATTGTTCCTCCTTAGAGGGAGCTGTTATTAAGGCAGTGATTTCTCTGCCTTCTGTTTCATGGACATGGCATTAACAGTTATGATCATTATATTCCTCACTCTCACTAGCTTGAGGTTTTCTGTCACCTGGTGATTATATCCTGCATATGAGACAATTAATTTTGTCTAGGACTTTCAGTTTTTTCTTTTTTTTTCCATGCCTGCAGTCTAGCAGCTATTTCACACCAAAGACCTAATTACTTTACCTTTCCTGGCATTTCTCCTCTACTTCAAACATGCATAAAGACTGTATAACTGTTTCTGAGGTCCTCATTACAGTTGAAGAAAACTTGCCTGGCAAGGAAATACTTTAAGAAATAAATGTGAATGTGGTGTGTTTTAAATCTATCAGGATCTTTAGTGTAATGAATAGTGTATACTGCTGTTTTAAAACAGAGTAACTGCTGCCAGTTCTCTCTCACACCCGTCTCAAATTTTTAAACAGAATTAGGCCTAAGTAACAGTCATAGAGCCCCACAGGACTGTCTCTCTCTTACCTGAGATTTCTTTCTATTGGGGAAAAAAAGAAGATTATGTAATTTTAAATGTATTTCTCTCTTTTGTATATTCCGGTGTCTCTCCAAATGTTTCAATCAAGAACAAAATCTAGAGTCTTGTAAAGTCTAAATTTAGAATCCTTAACTCTAATAGAATCAGGATTTTCATGTTTGTCTGGCTTCACACAAGTCTCTTGAGTCACAAGGTGTGGAAAGAGCCCCCTTGCATTCTAAACTCCTTCTCTGAGAGGAGCCTACGTGCGGCTGGAACCAATCTTGGCCCCAGACTTAGTCCATGGTTTATATCCAGAGGATTATACAGGTCTAATTGAGCCTTTATCCAACTTTGTCCAGCAGGATTAAGGGTGTCAAACCAAATTTATATAAAAATAAATTATTTATTATGATAATGATTAGACTAGAAGATCTTAATCAGAATTGTTTACCACACAGTATAGGTAGCTATAACAAAATGTATAGTGCACTGCTTTTGAAGCAATATTGAAGCAATTCTATTAAAGCAATTATCTTGAAGCAATTATATTAAAGCTAGCAAACCAATTATTAAGAAGAGATTGATGTTACCCATGGCAATCTCTTGCTATGGTGGCAATCTCTTTCACTCAGCCTTGAGGAGTAACCTTGAGGGGTGTCCCCACTCAAGGGAGCAATCTCCACATACACCCTGAGAAGGGATTTGTTAGGAAACCTCCCCATTAAAAAGTGGGACTGGGCTTTTATTGTGAGAGATATATATATATGTATATAACATACCACTGTTACATATTTTTATGTGCGCACATATAGGTATATATATAAAATATCTTTTTTATATATACATATATATATATATAATGGCAATATAAAGTGATTGTCTGTCAATCATGTATTTCTGGGCCAGCAGTGTCATTTAGATATGTCACCAGTAGTGTCACTTTTTTGTTCCTTTATGAGGTCTGCCACATGTCCACCTCACTGCCAGGATGTTTAACTTTGGGGTTGACGAGTTGGGCAGGTTTCAGCATTATTCAGCACCAAAAGCAGCATGACAGCCCCTCCCCCATCCAGCACTGCTAGCTTTGCAGACAGGGTATTGTCCGAGTGATTTTGCCCCCCTCTAGGAAGAGCTTCCTGCTACACAGGTGCAACCGGTGTTACAGATACCCATTTCTTGTCCCTGCTTTTCACTGCCTGTTTGTTCTCTGCCTTTTCCTTGACCACTTCCTTTTCAGAGGAGGGCGATGCTGCTTGTATGTCTGTCTTCTCCACTCCAGCAGTGGATCTGTAAGGGGAGTTCTGATGGGTTGTGCTCCATCTTTGCTGTTCTGCCATCTGAAAGCACACCCCACTCTTTTGACCAAGTGCTGGAGCAGAGCAGAGGAGCAAGGTGGGTCTGTACATTGCAGAGAGGGAGTTGGGTGAAGAAAGATTTTTTCCTATGACTGATTCTCATTTGACCTTATGACATTTTCTCCAGCAGGAGAAAATTTAGAGGGACAACTCCAGCCTTTCAGTAAGATCAAATCATTTGGGAAAGAGACAGTAATGGGAGGAGGTAAAAATAAACTTCCTTTTGCTTTTACCAACCAGCTGGCTGAAATGACACTGAACCCTTTTCCAGTGTCTTAATAATAGCAAAATCCTTGGTGATACTTTGATACTTTGAGAGGTAACACCATCTGTGGAATATCCAAATGAAACTGCTCAGCACAGCACTGCAAGTGAGCATTCAAGTATAATAAAAACAGAGTAATATTTCATTCAAGTGTTAAAATATGTGTTCAAAATTCCAAAAGATGGAGGAGGAGAACACATATAATTCCCCCCTACTTTTCTCCTACCCATAATCAGATCTCAGCTAGTGCACCATACCCAAGCTGAGTGAAAGTCTTCCATCTTTCAGTTCCAAATGACTTCATACCAAAAGGTAAATAAGAATCTGTTTACAGTAAAGCATAGCAGAATAGCTCACTTCTCACATATTTATTATTCTGTCACCTGAAGAAATTGCAACACTTGCTTCTTTATAGATTTTGCAGGTAGGATGGCAAGACAATGTAGATTCCTGCAGCTTCTCTGTCTTTTAGAAGTGCAATTGATGTGATGAAAAAGAGGGCTTTTCACTCTGATTTTAGGTGCATTCACTCCCTCCAAAACACAGTTGCTGTTACCAATCTGACTACATCAGTGGCATATTTCTTCCTCTGACATTAAATCAAGAGAGTAGTGAGGAGGGAAATCAGAGTGTCTTCAACAAGACATTATGACTGTTAATACCAAAATACGCTGACAGTGAAATTTCAGAACAATTTCAGCCTTGCTCACTTGCTTGTAAGTAGGAAGCCAGCAGGGTAATTCTGTTTTGGCATTAAAGTGATGAGTTCTGTTCAACTCAAAATTCAGCACTGAATGCTGAGTTGCTGCAATGTGAGACAAAGTTGATTTGGAATGTCAGGTACTTTCTGGTGAGGAAAGATTTTATCTGAAACCATGATCTGATCTGTTTCCCAAATATGATAAAGCTCAAATTCAGAAAGTTTGACTCTTCCTCAAAAGAGGTGCTGGAAAAACATATATTAATTTTTCTTTAGGTTACTAAGCTTTAGACTGCCAACCTTAGGTTGCTAATGACAAATACACAATTAAACTATACTCATGATTAAGGTACTTGTATTTAGATTGTGTTGTTTTATACATGCCTTTTTTATTATTGTTTCATTTCAGAAAGATTAATCTTGTGGCTATGCAGGGTATTCTGAACCTATGGTTTTGTTTAAAAATACCTTATTTCCCTTGGAATCAAATAGATTTTATATTTCCTCATTCTAAGTTCAGCATCGAAAGATTTCAAACTGCTGTCAGTTGGAACTGATTGCTAATAAATCTTTATTGAAAACTATAACAGTGAGATAATTAAAGTTTATTCTTCTCTTATACTTGTGATAGTACTAAGAATTAGTTTTATACTCCCCAACAGTTTTTCTTTAAGTGAAGAGTGCAACTTTAAGAAGCATATTTTTCACTGTTTTGTTTTCATTCTGGGGTATATTAAATAACTCAGCAGGTTTTACAGGAAAAGTAGTGGCTGAAATATAAATAGAATTATTGGTTAATTATCGCAGCTTTATGAATAAGACAGCATAGACTTTTTAGCCTCGTTGGGACAGAGGCCTCGTCATCCTTGACTGTATTTCATAGTCCACTGGAATAACTAAGATTGGCATGGAGCTTACAAGTGCCAGCTTCTCGCCCTTGCACTGGATTCACCTTCTGCAGTTCTCGTCTACTTTTAACGTCCTTTCACATTGTGATGGCAGAAATCCAGCAAGAACTGATCTTGTCCAGTTCTAGGTGTGAATGTTGCCATTTTGGTGTCGCATTGAGTTCCTTGGACTGAAGGTGACTGGGGGGTCCCTGGGCAGTAGAACTGTTTGTCCTCCCATCTTCAGCCTCTTTGTCCAGCAGTGTTCAGGTGTTCTGATATCCTGCTTGGTGCTGCCTTGGAGGCCACTAGTGTGGGAGCACAACCATTTGTTTGTCAAAAGTGTAGTGGAGGAAAAGCATTCTTGAAAAGCATTTCCTCATGCACATTGTGTTTTCTTGCATCTAAGTTACTATTTCATGCCACTGAAGGGGAAAGGAGGAGGAATATAAAGCACAATAAGATTTCTGCCTCTACAAGGCAGGTTAAGACATGGCTGTATTTGAATTTTTGCTGAATGAGGTGATTTATGGGATTCCCCAAATAGAGGAGATCTGCTTAACATTTCTTCCTGACACACAGTTCCCATGTGAAGAGATTATGTACCACATTAGGGAATGCATCATTTGTGATCTCTTCAAAGAATATGCCAGGAAAGGTGAGAGAGAACCCAGGACTTCTGAAGGTGTATTTAAAGTCTCTGCCAACAAGATAATCTTAAGAATTAGAGATATACTTTGTCATTTTGCTTTCAGTGCTGCTGACATTTCTAAACAAGAAGTTGACAATAAACTAATTCGGAATGAGTTCATGCCTTCGGGCTTGTTCATACCATAGACACAGCAGTCTTCATAGAAAAAAAAAAGGCAGTGCAGAGGACAGGGTGTGGAATGCGTTGCTTGAGAGGCAGCATTTCTCATGTCAGCAGTGTTTTAGATTTCCTGGTGTAAAGAATCTTTCAACTTCAACAGATATCAGATGCTTTTTTCCTTCATCTTTTTCTTAATCCCAAGTTGCCAACAGCCATTTTAGAAATAAAAAATTCCATCTGGTTCTACAGATGCATGCCTGACTTTTAATTAACTCAGTGAACACATATAGATCAAATTTTCTGTATCCATTCATCTGTACTTGAATTAGGGAGAGGGATGTCTTCAGTGCTGTAATGTAGTAAAGTTTATTTTTAATTAACCTGATTTGCACTTGTAAGTGAAAGCTAATTAGTACGGCTCATTCACTGTTTATATCTAGGGCCACTGGGAGTGGTTTGATTTTTCTACCTACTTGGTTCTGAGCCATAAAAATACATCCACTACCTGCAACTTTCAGGTTTTTCACTGAACTGATACTAGTATTTGTAGGAGTTCCTATTATATAACAACCAAGTTTTCTTAGGGCAGCATCCCTGAAAAGATTTCTGAATCTTTGTCCATTTTAGTTTTTGCAGTATGTAAATCATGGATCTGAGTTTTGCAGATAGGACCTATTTTTATTCTTCCTAAGCAGCTGTGAATTATCCTTAAATAACTTCTCATTTTGATGGGAGAGCATACTGAATCATAGAAAACTGGGGCTTACAGAGCCCATCTCTCTCCTTCTTTCACTCTTGAGTGATATTTAACTTGCTGGCACGCCATTGAGACTTCAGACAGAAGAAAAAAACAGTGCATCCTTCCTCGTCCTCTGCCTCCCAGAAATCCAGTCAAATTTTCCCTGTGACTTTTAATGTTTAATCTTGGAAAGATTTTCCTAATGTTCATCTGAATCTTCCTGGAATGCTGCAGACAGTGAATCTTTCAGGAAACAAATGAGCTACAGCAGAATGGGCTGGGAGAGATGTCTGGAGGAAGACTGTATCACTGGAGGTCATATGCCATGTTGCTACACAGATGCCCAAAGCTTAAAAAATATGTTGCAAGAAAGTTCGCTCTGGTTTTCTGGAGGATAAAATGAGACATGACTGGGACAGGATGCATTCTGAGCTTACTGGTTCCCTTAAAGGAATAAACAATGGCAACAAAAATATCCCTGGTATTCTATAGCTGCTGTCAACTGGAGCTGGTTAAAAGGTATTTGCTAATGGTGCACACAGTTAAGTGTTTTATTTCCTGACAGCTTTTTCTGAATAAACAATTTAAGTAGGATTTCTCTGCACTAACTAAACTGCTTTAAATGTGATCCAACTGTATTCTTTACGGGGTTTTTTATTACTCCTCAGTGCATAAGCCCTCATAATCAGCAAATGGCAAATGGTTTCCTTGTAAAATGCAAATGCAACTTTTTCTATGGGTGCACCTGATTCCCCTTCCCTGTTAGTCTACATGAGGGAGGTCAGTGCACAAACCTAGCATGGCACAAAGCAATCAAGCCATTTTTAGGACCTAAGTATGCCAGAGAAAAAAAATCAGATTCCAGGATAGAACAAAATAGGAACCTACCAGCATGTCAGAGCACTGAGTTGTTGGTGGAACTAAACTTCCTTCACCAGTTGTGTTGTTAAGGTGAGTGCAAGCTTAAACATGCTCACAGATAGAACCAGGCAGGTTCCTGATGTTGCTAAAACTGTGATAGCTGATACATGCATTTCCTCAGGTGTCACATTCACTTTCAAACAGGCTCTCCTAAGCATTTATTCCTGCACAGGTTGTATTGCTGAACATGATTTAAAAAGTACATGCTGTGCTTTAACTAACACAGACAGCCTTTGTAAAGTCCGTATAAACTCTCATTATAAGCCACACTTATTTTTGTTTCAGATCAGTAAATAAAAACGGGCAAAATCAGAACAGTTTTCAATGAAGTAGGAGTTTCTGTACAGGGATTCCTCTGGTTTATTTAATTCTGGTTTCAGAGTATTTTCTGGCGCACAAATGTATAAGTGACCTTATTGAATAAAGTCTGAATAAAAATTTGTTAAAGGCATCAAGATCTAACCTTTTACTTTTATAGCTTAAATGTGAACTTATCATGCTTTTTAATGACTTATCTTGGGAGTGAGGATGACCAGCAGAAATCAAATTGCACAATAAGCTAAGTGGTTAAATATTTTTAGTTACAAAGAAACACTGTCTTTGAAGGTTCTCTATGCTTTGACAATCAAGGGTCTTAGTGGTCTCTATGGAATGGACAGCATTATCAAAGGTTATGTGGAGACCTGTGCCCAGACAGCCTTTTAGAATGTCAACACATTCCACTTGACAAAGCAGAACCATTGGATACTTCTCTGCAGTGCTGCTGTTACTGGAACAACGACAAACTTTCTTTTATTAATGTTGTTCAAGGGTAAAAAAGAAAGGTAAGATCATATATGACAAATACATTCTCTTTACTGTGTTACTCGTGCCTCCCCACACCCCTGGTGATTTACCAGAGTTCTTGTAAGAGGGATGAAGGTGAGAAAGGAGATCGGAAAAGGACTGTGCCTTTATGAGATGCTAATGTGTGCTTCAGGAAAACCCCTGTCAACAGAGAAAGTTGTTCACTTTGGCAACTACTGTCTTTGTGCAGTGAAGTTGCCATGTTTTGACAATTTGTAATGTCAGTGCTATCTTTGGGTCCTTTTACTCCATTTTATTTCCCACAGTCTTTAGTGTTCTGTATCAACTGCAGCTTCACAGAGTCATAGAATGGAAGGGTTGGAAGAGGTTGGAAGGTTCCAACCTCTTTGCCACGGGCAAGAACACCTTTTACTGGACCAGGTTGCTTAGGGTCTGTCGTGGTTTGACACTGGTTAAGTGCCAAGCACACAAAATCTTATTTACTTCTGTTGTAGTTGAGCAGAGAACGGGACGTTAAAACTTCATTTTTCATAAGGTGAAATAAGGAGTATTGAGGAAAATGGAAAAAACCTTCAAGGCAAAACAGGTCCACACTTGAACAGTTACAGTATAAAGAGTATTTATCACTAACAGAATTAAAGGTAAAGAGAATAAAAAGAAATAAAAGCAAAACTTCAAAGCTCCTTTTTCTTCCAGTACCTCCTTTTTTTCCACCAACCCACACAAGGGAAAACAAAACATGGGGTTTGGTCAGTGTTTCATTTTTCACGAGTCTTTCTTTATGTTTAAGGAAAAGAGTTTCTTCTGCTGTGCCATGGGATTCTTCCCACGAGAGATAGCTCTCTACGAACTTCTTCAGCGTGGTTCAAACTTCCACAAACCAACAGTCTGCCCGGAAAAATCTGCTGCAGTGAAAAAATATCCCTCCCATGAATTTTGCAGTCTTCCCACACTGCCAATCATGGGCCATAGTAGCCATGGGGTTTAGTCTTTTAAGGATGAGCTACTCCAGCCTGAAAGCAAAGGCTCTCTTCCTCAATCTCTAAAAGTCTTTCACAACATCTATGGGCTCTGGCGCTGAGACCTTTTCATGAGCTGCACGTGGATTTTTTTCATCCCCCCATGTACTTTAATGAATTATAGAGAAACAGTTTGTAATATTACAGTCCTTGCCATGGCTTGCAAGGAGAATTTAAGCTCTGGCGCTGGAAGCGCCTCCACCCTCTTTCCCTTTCTTCACAACTGACCTTGGAGTTGCCATGTTAGCCTCTTTCACATAACCCTAACTTTCCCTTCTTTCTGACTTGGAAGAAAAGTTGGCATCTGCAAGCCTTCAGCTGAGAAGCTGATTTCACTCAGGCCTGGCACTGGGGAAAGACCCGTCCTGTCTCTCGCCGTCGGCTGCGTGTGGTGTTTTTTGGTTCAGCATGGGCCGTGCTGGCTGTGTGGAAGGGCCCTGCTGGCCCCCGCTGACCCCAGAGACCGCTCGGTCCCTGCTGCGCCAAAGCTCATGGCTGTTTCTCGGCTGCCTGCGGCTCTGGGGTAGCTCTCCCAGAAACCTGGGCCCGCTCCAGAACAGAGCCCAGGGCCCACTCCCCCTGCTCGTGGTGAGGGAGCCAGAACAAAAAGGAAAACCCTGCCCTTGCGCTTCCTTTAAATATGCGGATGGTAGAGGTGTCACCAGCTTTCTCATTGGTTTAACAACTCGCCCAACAAACCAAGTTTAAACCTACCACAGGTCCCATCCATTCTCCCCTTCAGGGCAGCGTTTTCTGTCTATTATCACCTGCAAAACCTGCCTCTTTGTTTGCCATATAGAATTTTCCCTTTCATTTATTTTTCTGGAACTAGGATTTTTATTTAGAGTATGGTGTAATGTCTCAGGAGTAAAAAATAAAAATTCAGAATTCCCAGAATCTGTGGGCATAGAGATTCTGCTAATATAAGCCATAGCCAAACCTCTGGAGATACATGGGTGTTAAACTGGCTACGTGGTGGTCAGTCAAGTCTGATACAAGTGTCTGTTCAATCCGCATAAGGGGACTATAAAAAAAAGCCCTTTATCTGTAGCCAGGTCTGAGCAGTACCCAGTTGAAAATTCTTTAGTTCTGGGTTTCAGATGTGGCAGCATTAAATAAACCATTTCATGAACTCCAGAGAAATATTCCACCATTCTTCCCCTAAATCAGCTGCTTTAATTTGTATTGTGGTAACTCCTACTGACCCTGCTCAGAAATTAAGATCATTCTTTCCCTACCAATTGAAAATTAAGCTCACTGAAGAGAGAGCCCTTGTACCAATGAATCGTTAAAATCATGATATTCAGGGACAAAAACTCTCTAACTAATTGAAGTTAGAAAGTGGTATGTTTATTACGTCGGCGGGCAGCACAGGAGTCACTTACACGGTTATTTGCCCTCTATTTATTTCACAAAGTGTTACATATTAATCATATACGTATTTCTAGCACCTCCCATTTCCCGCTTCTTGTTAAAATGGGGTTATTAGTCCTTGCGTGTGTGCAATTCCTTTTTTGATTTGGGTCGGTGGTCTTGATTTGAGTCAGTGGTCTTGAAAGATGAAGTCAGGGATCTCTTCGTCACCATGAGCTTTCTACCTTCTATTGTGGGTGAGCCTCAGCAAGCCTCCTGGAGATGGTCCACACCTTCTGCCTGTATTTGATCATGCCATCTAGGTGCTAGCTATAATTCTATCAGCTTCTTTTGTCTTTATGACAGTTCATTTACTATAAGCAAAGTTTCAGACAGGTACATAATAGTGAATAGCACTATACTTAGCCAACTTATCTTTTGGTTTAATCAGTACAATTGCTTCTAACTCCTAGCTAAAGTTTAACTCTTCATGATCTTCAGTCACCAAGATGCATGCAGAAATGATACTAAAACAAAATGGATTTTGAAGCCAGGTTCAAAGTGACTTGATTGGTCAAAATTTCCAAAACTAGGCTGAAGGCTTCTTCTTTTTCAGTCTATGTTGATTTTTTATGATAGAAGGAAATACTGTAATTCTTCTGTAAAATTTTGCTTTCAAAACATTTGTTTTGAAAGTGACACATATTAGATTTAACCTCTAAAAACTACTTTCCTAGGTCTGAGTTGGGAATTGAAGGCACTGGTTTTTTATAACCATACACATGGCAATGAATCCATGGCAAAGACCATCACCCTGCCTGTGTATGACTTCCTGTTTAGCCACAAGCCAAACTAGTTGGCAGTGGTTTGACAGGCACTTTTTTGGTATTACAGACCTCTCCACTTCTTTTCTAAGCACTTGCAGGGTGGATTTCCACAGTGAAGAGACTGACTAGATGTAAAAATTCCCAGAAGGAGCGTAACTAACCCAGATAACTAATGTTGCTGAATTTTCCCTCCCCACTCCCTCAAAAAAAAAAAAAAAAAAGAAAAAAAAGATGTATCAGAGAATGGTGTGACATAAGTACCAAATTCAGAACTCCTTTCATCAAAGTGCTGTGATGGCTTTTCCTTGCAGGGAAGGATATTTGTAGGATGATTTGAGAGTGTCTCTGTCAAATAATATGAAACTGTTTAAACCGGGATTGGACTATGGACAGTTTAGCACAATTCTGCTAATCTGGTTTTTCTTCTCTGTATAAAGTGTCTTTTTTTTTTTTTATTTTAAGACCAAATATAATGATTTCATGCAATTTAGCGTGAGTAGGCAGTGCCTTTCTGTCAAGTTCTGGTTCCTTAATTTCTCAACATTCATGAAACTAAGTTCGTATTCATGAAACTAGGTTTGTATTCACACGGGAGATACGTTGTGCTAATATTGAGATACTCATTGAAAAGTTAGGGGAATGAGGGGTGAAAAGTTCATATAGCTGTGGACTTTTACAAGATGTCTTGTAGCCTTGTCCAGAAGTTTTTATGAGAACTTGTAGTTTCTATTTGAATTATCGATTAATAAATAAACATACGGACTCTTTTTTCAGAAATCTTAAATTTTACCAAGAAGTGAAAAGAGTAAACTGTAAATCTCATGCAATGAATCCATCTATGTAACTGATCATTTGTGAGCTGTCAGATGTAACTGGTACCAACTGAAATACACAAAGTGCAATAATTGTACTTATAAATTAACCCCATTTTTAATAGTTTCCCTGAAACTATTAGAAAAGATGCTCAGAATTGAATTGTTATTAGTAATATGCTTCTGACATAAACCAAACTTGTATCATGTACTCCCTAAAGCATATGGATTTACTATTATTGTGTCATTTGTTTATTGCAGTATTCTCTGGGGTTTTTAGATGGAGACTTAATAAAAATAATTAAATTGTGCTGTCCATAGCAACAACAATAGTAATAAAGAATCAGGCTAATCCACAAACAGATACTCAGCATACTGAAAAGGAAAACTATCCAAGGAGTAATCATGGTCTTAACACCAAATTAATCCTCTTGAAATAATAAGCTTTTCAGTCTGAACTGAAAGCTCAGTGCCTAAGTGCAGCTTGAGATCTTTCATGAGATTTGAGGAGTACATGCAGGAATTAGAGACTTTGAGAGTGTCAGAGTGCAAATGCTCCGGGGCTGGCGATGGCCCCGTGCCTAGCTGCAGTAAGTTGTGTCAGAGCTGGCCTTCACTTGAGTAACACTGCCTTTCCATGAAAGTTATAAAATAATGATTGCTTTTCCACTGCACGGGTGATGCCAGCGGAAAGGACATGGTGGCTTATCAAAATATCCTGCTTAACTTCCAGCTCCGGATATTTCTGTGTTTGAAATAACTTCAAAGGTGAATGTGCCTTTAAAAATCTTATAAAACAGATACTTGCATAGAACTTTTTAATTAACCCCTCTCAATTTCCCTGTGGAGTCAATTGTACGTTAAAAGATGGGAGGATTAAGAGACCATTCCGAAGAAACACTTGCAAGCCACAGTGTACAAGGGACAGAGAAGTGAAGGAATCCATGCTGTAACTGAAACTGTTTCCCTGACTTCCAGTATTTGGAAATGCTGAGCAACTTGAGTCTCTTGAGCTTGCAGGTCTCTACCAAATATTTTCTGAGAAGAAATCATACCTCTGATGCTGGACAATGAAAACCTTGCATTTTCAGAATGATAATTGCAGGACTTGATCTGTCCCAAACTTACATTGAGCTATTAGGAATTTTTTCCTTATTTTAGAATCACAGAATACCTTGAGTTGGAAGGGACCCACAAGGATCATCAAGTCCAACCCCTGGCCCTGCACAGGACATCCCCGAGAGTTACACCATGTGCCCAAGAGTGTTGTCCAAAGGCTTCTTGAACTCTGTCGGGCTTGGTGCTGTGACCACTTCCCCGGGGAGTCTGTTCCAGTGCCAACCACCCTCTAGATGAAGAACCTTTTTGTGATATCCAACCTAAACCTCCCCTGATGCAGCTTCTTGGACAGTGTAGGACTGGCAGTAGATTAATTGCTGCACTGGCAATTTTTAATCACCCAAGGAGTTTTAAAAACAACTGTCTTATCTTCTTTGTAGCACTGGAGAAAGCAACAGTCTATCTTCTTTCCAGCAGTGGGAATTAGTTTTTATGTAGCTAAATGGGCAGAAGGTTTTCAAGGACTTTCTCTGCGCCTGAGAAACTGTTCAGTACCATAATGAATGCTCCATTTGACACACAAGTGTTCTGCCTCAACAAGAGCCAGCTGATCAGTTACCTCTTCATGAGGATCTGCATAAACAACTTGAAAGTTCATCCGTGACACTCCTCATGTAGTTTCCTCCATCTCTACCCAGCCTATCTAAACTGAAAAGGAAGCAGAGCTTCAAGGGGTAAGAATACAAAAGGTGGATTTTTCCTTATGAGAAGTGTGGCTCTTTGGACTTCCTGGCTGACTGCTCTGCATAAGATAATAACCCGAGGTTAATATTATGAGCAAGTATTTTCTCTAAATTAAATACCTGGAGAGATGCAGTGTTGATCAGGCTGTGTTTAAGTCTAGACATTTTATATTAATTATGGCTTCCTGACATTATCATTACCTCAAGCAAACTACTTTTGTTGGCAGTGTCCACTCAGCAGCTTATCCTTTTTGCACATTGTAGTTGTTTCACAGGAAACCTCTTCTTCTTTGTTGGACCTTCGTGATGAGAAACAACACAGCACCAGGTACAATTATTTCTACTTTCCTTCATTTGGTTTGATGAAAAATCAGTGGCAAATAGGACTCTTTCAGGCTTCTGTCACTGTTAATTTTCTTACAGAATTCACAACAGATTAATCAATACATTTATTTGAAAGTATCCCTGGGGATGTTGCTGGAGAAATTGATCATGTTTATGCTTGTTGTAGACTTTCTGCATGTCTTGAACGAACTCTTATACTATTTTCTGAATGGACTACAACTTCTCTGGCTTAAATAAAAACCAAAATTCTGGTCGATATCATGGTCAGGTTTTCTCTTTTTTTTGGTGGGGGGGTAACAGGTGTTCAATGAATAACCTCACACTTTTAAGACTAATTATTTTCCTTCTTTTATTTTTTTTCAGCATTGTAGTTTTTAATTAAATGAAGCAATTGCTTAGTACATACTTTTCAGTTTTAAAAATGACAGGTTAATTACTTGTCCATTTTGCATTTCTGGGAGATAAAACTTTGTGAAGTGGAATTACAAATTCTGGTATAAAATATATTTGATGCTTCCAGTTAGAAGTGATTGTACTGGCAGCCTGTATTCTTCAAGGGTCAAAATTACTTTAACCACCTTCCTTTTGAGATTAACTTTTGAGGTGTTTTGTTGGGAGAGTGAGGTACTCAGAGTGCCCTAAGTCCCCACCCCTCTTTCTCTTTTAGGGCATAATGTGCCAAAAGATTTATTCCTGGGAACTTGCTGAAGTGAGCACTGATGCTGATAGGAAGTGCTCTACTGGAAGATTCGGCAGCTGAGGGTAATTGGTCCATGGTTTCTTCAACTGCACACAATTTAACAATGCCATTCAGTCTCCCCAGTGTGTTGTGAATGAGTGTTTTAAGGTCATTTAAAGAAGCCATTTACAGTAATCCAGTACAGCTGGAAAGCCCTGTGGCTTGTCAGAACAGGCAGCTGGAAGCCAGGAAGTTCCAAATTCTCTTCATCTTCCGCTCTCCACTCTGTGTAGGCTGTGGCTCATCACCTTCCAATCCAAGTTCAGCACCTGTACTGCTTCCCTGACAGAGGGGGATGCCTGTTTAGCCTCCAGCAGGACACAGACATTGTGAGTATTATCTTGTTAAAGCCTCACTCATTGCCCTCCACACAAGCATTGTTACAAAAATGTGCAGTCCAACACAAAATATAGCATAGGAAGCAGTTGGGGAAGAAAGCTTACAAATAATGGATGAAGAGCATTCCTGAGGCAGTGAAAGTTCCTCAGACATTGTACAAAACTGCAAAGAAACCAAAGACTTTGCTTCACCAAAGCTGATACAGGGCAAGAACACAACAGCTGAATTTTTAAAAGCCACTTAGATAAATATTGATGAAGCACTGCATCATAAGTACCTGCTTGTGGTTTTGATTTTACTCCTTCTCCTCAAAACCCACTGCTTCCTGTGATGAAACCAGAAGCCCAGATTATGAATGGCTGATGGAGGCTGATGAATTGCAGGAATGGAACCTTGCTATTAGACTACAGCCAACATAACACCTTTGAAAAAAGGTATAAAGGATTCAGGATATTAAAAAGGTAAAAATCAGGAAGTAGTAGTGGATAGCATAAAATAAAGGCAAAATTTAACTAACTAAATTTTAACTAACTGCAAAAAGTGTTTCTGTGATGCAAATTACACAGGCATCTGTCTTTATAGTTCAGTATTAATATTGTAAAAAATTAGGAAAGTTATTATCAAGGAGTTACTCTTTTTATTGAGGGGGAAGGTACAGAGACAATGCAGAATCATGATCTGAATGGGATTAAAAGTGAGAATGAAGATTAAGGTATTTGCTGTCTTCCGGGTTTCCCTGGATGCTCTTCAAATCAAGAGGGAAATGTTATGGAACTAACAATGCAGTGGTGTGTTTTCTTTCTACTATAAAGAAAACACAAGCAATAAATAACTGCAGGGCCACCACAAAGGGGAAAAGCAATTAAGACCTGAAAAGTTTGATGTGATATAATCTTACCTGATAGGATATTAGAACTTGGATTTTCACTGATATCAGAACCTGGATTTTCCAATTGGATAGAGAGAAATGTGGGTAAGTTAGTGCAGCACTGGATGAACTAATAAATCTCTATTTATTAGTTCAACACATTGAACATTATTACAACATATTAGACTCAGATTGCATAGATATTCTTTTCACTGGTAACAGCAGAGCTGTTCTAGTTACTGAGCATGTATACACCCTCATTTTCTAAAGCAAAATGTGTAACTCTGTATTTTATCACATTCTCAGGCGTCACTGCATGAAATCCCTCCACCAGCAAGGAACTCAGTTTACACTCTTCTCTCTTTCTAGCCTTCTATTCCAGTTACCAAAGCTGGACAATCCCTGAGTATAAGTCGAAGACCCATTTAATTGATTGTGATAATTCTTAGAAAACTAGATTCAACTTGGACAGTAAATTCATGTAGTTGGATTACTATACTTGCTATAAGTGTCAAGAAGATCAAGTGACTGCACCTAGCAAAACATATAGAATATTGAAATGACTCAGCCAAGAAATAACAGCATAAAAAAGACCCATGTTGATACTCAGGGGGCTTGATAAGCTCTGATGGTTCAGCCAACACTGAAATTAAAAAAAGATACCTCTTCACTGTTAAGTGCTGCAGAGAAATTGACAAAATTACAGTGTAATAAAACATTGTATTTGATGTCAAGGTGAAGCTTTATGCAGACGGTGCACTAATGATCTTACTCTCTGGAGTGGAAGGTGATGCATAAAATAAAACAGGCATGAGAAGGCTCTAGGCAGTGCAGGTGAGAATTCTTCAGAAGATGGCAAGCACCAAGTAGAACATTTTAAAATCAAATGTGGGCGTTAGAAAAAGATTAAGGTTTGAAATTATGGGACAGGAATAGCTACGGAGAGATTAAGAACAGACCTAGAATAATAAAGGGCAGGCCAGTCCCAGAGTGATGGCAGAGAGGAGAGCAGGAGGCTGTAGGAAGCGTGCCCAGCCTGCTCTGAGGAGGGCAGCAATCCCCAGCCAAGCAGGAAGGGCTGCACTGCCCTGGCACACCGAGCACACTCCCCAGGTGACAGCTGAGAGCAAGGAGCCATCCCTGTGCCCTGCAGTCCATTAGCCTCCTGACAAGGCATGGCAGGGATTTGACCCTTACCTGGCTCAGACCTCTGTTTGCTGGGTGGAAGGTGAAAGGAGACAACTTTCATGTCCGCTAAACATGTCCTCTAAAATATAAGACATCAGAAATGATAAGTTTATACAAAAGTTATAAATACTCACTATATCCTTTCCTTTTACACCATAGCCCATGTTATTTAATAGTATGCTGTCAAACTGAGATATGACAAAAGATATGCAGCAAATACTTTGGTATACACCTGAATTTGCCTCAATTACATCTGGCAAAGGGCAGAATGAGCAATGCATTTTTGGCAGACAAGCAATTAGTGGAAAGTGACAAAAGAACTGTTTTACAGCTCAGACAATTACACTATTCAGTGTTGCTCTAACTGAGCTGAGAGGAAAGAGCATGTCCCATGTCTAGCCTCCAAAGCTGTAAGAAATCTGCAGCAGTACAGCATTATCCTTCATTCACAGATGCTCAGCTCACACACATGGTGTGCTTCTGTGCACACTGTGCCTTGATTTTCTTGCCTCTGTCGCTGTGTTCTGCCACTGTGGCCCCAGCTTGTGCGTTGGGTTGAAATGTTTTGTTCCTATTTGCAAGTTTAGGCCAGGCAGCCTTTTCTGTGCCAGCATTCCTATTGGCATGACTCTCCCGTTGCTCTCAGAGAGCTTTTAAGATGAAAGCTCTTGGGGTGGAGTGAACTCCCAGATACAGACATAGGGAATACGTGTAAATAGCTGGGATAGATTCCAAACAGAGGAATTAAAATTTGAAAATACTACAAAATTTTTGCACGTAGAGATGAAATGCTTAACATATTTTCCCCTTTGACCGCTAAATGCCAGCACAAAGTACTCAACATTTATTTCATTCCTTGTACATTTTCTTCTTGAAAGTGTGTGCCCTGGAAATAGACTGATTTCAGTACAACACATGGCACAATAAAGTTCAGGCTCTCCAGTGGGGTTTGGACTCTGGTAGGTGCTGTAAAGATGATGGTATTCCATAACTGAAAATCAATTATGTTGGCTTGAAGGGGAAGCTGGTGGTAATGAATGGATTGATGCTAGCAGACATCCTTTGTGCAGGTTTGAATCTTGCTTCAGTTTGTCATTTGTTCACATTCACTTGTACTGTTCTGAAATCATGGACTTGAGAAGGGCTTGTCTGAACAAGAATGTCCTACATGCATTACCTGAATCAGCTTATAAAACTGCAGTGTTAAACTGTGCAAAAGGGTGTGTGGAAATATTTTGTCTGGTTTTGGCTGTGCTTTTTTATGATTTTTTTTTTTTTAAATACATTGTAGATAATCGCCTCAACATTAGCTTTCAGCACAATGCTCTGGGAAAAGATTGGTTGCCATCCTGGAATGAACACAAATGGAATTTTTAGATAGAAACTGTGCTCAGTTCTGGTTTCTGTATGAAATGGAAATTAATAGCAAGGAGGTTTTAAACAATGGGCTATGTAGATTAGGCAGAAAACAAGCTATGTGGATTTATAGCATTCCATTTGCATTATTTTTCAACAGATCAGTCAATAAGGCTGTAGAGAGTTTTATTATATGTAGATGTCTTTGAATATGAAGACATGAGATATTTTATAATAGGACAAGGGATAATGGTGGGGTTTTTGATCTCAGCATGAGCCTATCAGTACGTTGGGGAGGCAGAGTGATGTCTTCACATTGAAATAATGACTGCAATTAAGTGTCATGTGTCAGGACTTCCGTCAGGTGCCTGAGGCAATCCTTTCTCTCAGGCTAACTTGATTTCTGGCATTTTTATTCATATTTTTCTTTCTCTGAAACACCCAAGATAACTTAGAATTGTAGATCACATAGGGAATCCCAAGCAAGGTGGGAGGCGGAACAGAGGCCCCTCTCCACTGCCTTTCATGCCCTACTAATATGTTCACGGTGACATTGAATGCCTGGGCTATGCTTTTTTTCTGCAGGTCAGAGTGCCAGGCACCTTTAAAAATGTTTCAATCCACTTTCCTAGGAAAACAAGATTCATGTAGTCATGTCTGGTTTTGTCCTCCATTAAACTCAGAAATTGTTGGCTAATTTTAAAGAAATTGCAGGAAAAATTGTAGTGTCAATGGCATTAATCTTTCATGGGTTCGAGGTAACAGGGTTAATGCCATGGCAGAAGTTGTGTTCAGCAGTGAGAACTTGCTCTGTGACAGACACTGGAGCATACACCGGAGAATACATACAACAGATACGTATCTAAAAATCCTTGGAATATCCAGGGAGCTACTCATTTCTTCTTGGCTTTTATGCACTAGCTTTTCTGAGATTATCTTGGCATAGCTCAAGTAAACTCCTAGTCTTTCACGGCTTTCAGGTCTCATCTTCCATGGTCTTTCAACAGCATGGCCAGGGCCTCTTTGTAAGAACTAACAATCTTGCTTTAGCTGGAAGACTTAGTCAGGTCACTGATCATTTCGGCAGTGGGTAATTCACTGGCATGTGAAGGGGTGAGCCCTGATGGTCTGACATGGTCCTCAAGCTTTATTTAACTCAAAGGGAAAGCTCTCCTATGCAGTTTACCCTGGCTCTGCGCCATTGGTTACACAATGGAACTTTCTCATGAAGGTAACGAAGCCAGTTCCTGGAGTAATATCCATCTTGTGGACCTGAAGTACAGTAAACATAAAAATCTATTTTCCCAAACAAGAATGAGGTCTGTTTTTTGTTTGGGTTTTTTGTTTGTTGAGGTTTTTTTTAATGGAAAGTGTTCTATCATGCCTCAAAGGTTGCCACACTTGAAAGGAAAATGTGCTACACTAAAAAGGCTTGGATCTATCAAGGCAAATTCCCTTTGGGAGCTAAAAACATCACTTAGTACCATGTCTACAACTGAGAGGACAAAATAACTGTGAAAGTCATACAAGGTGCTGCTTTTGATCATCTAATGAAAATTAATCAGCTGAAGAGCTGTGGGTTTTATGTGCAAAACTGAAGTAAAAAGAAGCAGGTTCACATAAAATCTTTGTCTTATTCACTGACTGTGTTTCACTAGTTTTTCAATCCAGTTTTCAAATTTTCCCTGTGACCCTATTATATTTTAAACACATTTATTCTATTCATTCGTCTTTTTTTCTGCAGCCAACTCTATAATGGCAATTTTGGCTATTCGAATGCTTATTTAAAAATTATGTATTGTGTTAATTGCTCTTTGAATGCTAGCAGTTATCTTTCTGGATGAGATTAATTGATTCTTATTGCTTACTAGACTGACAACTTTTGAATCTGTGTTTTCACAAAACATGCTAAACTGATACAGAAAATCTAATTTTCACGGTCTAGAAAATATTATTTTTTTTTTGTATCAAAGAACAGGGGTGAGAAAATGTCAGGTAATGTTTCCAGAAAATTATCACTCAGCACATTACATCAGATTTTTTCTGAATCCTAGTAAGACCAGCAAGTTGTTCAACTTTGGTCCCCTGAAAAAATAAATCATTGACCATTTATTTACACGTTATCTTCAAAATCAGTGCAGTGAAATGTCATAACCAAACATACCATAAACATTCTCAGGAGAAAATAAATACAACACATGGGCTGCAAAGGTTACTGACGTAATAGAGAAAAAAGCGTCACTACAGAAATCTTGGTAACAATTTTTAATGAAACATATAGGGAAAATGCTGTATTTCTCCTTACTAATTAATAAGGACTCAAAGTGGAGCAACATTAGGAAAAAAAGTGTTTTCCTTTCTCAAGCGGAGCCTTGGGGCTCCATTTTGATATTATATCTGTGTGACAAAATCTGTGTGTTTCTCCAACACCCACTGATTTTAGAAAGTATTCCATGTAGATGGCATAAAAATCCATCTTTCTTCGCCTAAAGGAGTAGAAAAAGTATTTTTATTTTATGGGTAGCCTCTTTTCCCAGCATGATTTCACCATAGATTTTCAAGAGCAGTTATGTCTGACCAGTGCTCAAAAATTTCTGCCCCTCAGAATAACGCAAGAATTATCTAAATTAGGTGAATGGTGAAGTTTAGCAATCAATAAAAGGATAATAAAGAAAACATTCTCCTTTCAATTTGTGATACGTTTTTCAGGGATTAGTATGTATTTTCAGGGTTTCCATTTCATCAGAGTTTTTCATGTAGAAACTAGATTACAGAGGAAACCAGTATTTCAGTGTAGATGTTGAAGGCACTGACAGTTTTGGATTTTCCCCAAGTCTGGTGAATATTCCAAAAAAAAAAAATACCCATTCTTGAAAAACATTAAAACAAAGGGGGCAGCCCAAATCCCACACCAATGTACAGCCCGTGCACATATGGTACTGCCTCTGACACACGAGGAGCTGACAACTGGAAAGGAAGTGTCACACAAATAATGTCATTGGAAAAGAATAGCCCGCACTAGCATTCCTGTGTGCCTGTCAGAAAGGGAAAAGGTCCACTAAAGATTCAATTTAGTTTTTTGTAGCTGTCGACAGAGGTCTGCTCTTCCCGACGATCTAAAGCACTCCTGATTCTGAAAAGGGATGGCTGAATGAGGTCTTGCCCTACATTCTTTTTCTGTGTAGGTGCCAGCAGGCCATCAAGCAAGGATTTTCAGTGAAGGCAAGCAAAGGTGAGTAAAAATAATTCACCACAGAATTGGTCCCAGTTCTGCACAGTGTGTGCACCTTTTCTCCCGCAAAACACTAACTCCATGTGAAGTGGTAACACCAGGAATTCCTTTACAAGAACTGACATCTCAGGGCATTCAGCGGCACCCTTACGCTGGCTCCGCAGGTTTTCCATGTAGGTCACCATGGAATGCCTGAGTGGCTCCATGGACCCCTTCATGTCAGAAAGTGACAATGACTGCTTCAGTTAGAATTTTAATGGGGGAGGTAGGATCTTAGAAGTTGAGACCATCCGAAAGAGAAGAGACTTGCCACAAATTATAGCAAAACGGTAGTAGGCTTTTAGCCATATATTGCAGGGAAAGTTTTTCTTAAAGTTGGCTGGCAGCATGGGACTGTCAGGATGTCATCAGATTGCTGTTGCAGCTCCATAAGTGTCTGCTTACGTTGTAAATAAAGAGAGTGAAAAACAGCCCAAGGAAAGCTTGGTCTTTTCTGGAAGCCTAACATAACTAGTTGTAATATAAATTAATTAGCAGGTGATTCTTATTGAGGTTTGGAGATTTTTGTAATACAAAAAATCACAGTGTCAATATCCATTTTATATCTGATATATGACAGATTGTTAACTTTTCTATTCTTAGATCTCTCTGCCATCTAGGTAGGAAAGCAATCTTGCAGTACTTCCTGTAAGGTCTTCAGGAGACTTGAATTACAGCTCATATCACTTTAATTAAGACTCGGATTTGGGAATTTGCCTTTCACTTTATTCTACCTTTAGCTGGCAAATTAAGCTGTTGCTACATCTCCTTCCTATGTCTGAGGGAATTTTCTTCAAGTACAATGAAGGGATCTGAGGTGCAGCTTCAGACTTGCCCATCTTCCCACTGTTGGCCACACGAATCTTGAAACAGAGAAATTTTGAAAAAAACCCCACTATTTGGGTTCCCAAGAGGAACAGATATCAGGTATCTTTCAGAAAGGCTGCTCCTTGCCTTCTGAAATTGCAAGGAATAAATGAAAATATTTTCTTGCAAGGAGAACTGGCAGAGGTGTTCCCAAGTCATCCTCCTGGATGGAATATTGTAGTTATCTTAGGAAAGGATCTGACTGGTTTAGATTAAGTATGAACTCTTTTAAAGAATGATGTAAACAGGACTTAGACCATTCTGCTTGAGGGCTTCTGGGAGTGAAAAATCCCGAAGTTTTCATGTCCTCAATGCATCAAGGTTTTTACTTTTATGAAAAGTAAAGGAAAATATAATTTGGAAAATTAGATAAGATTTCTGATGGGCAGTTCTGGTACAGTATGTCTTGCTGAGATCTATATACTTGTTATCCTGATTCTATTACTTATGCTCTGAAAATAAGCTTACCTATTTGAAGCAAATGCTGGGGTGGAATTTTATGGGGAAAAGTGGATATTGTAGAAGGTAAAACACAGCAGGACTCTGAAACTCACAGGAAGGAGTGATTTTGAGAAGAGGGAAAGGGGAAGAAAGTGTAAGATTTTCAAGATCTGCACTAACATGGTAAGAATTAAGATTATTAAGATTATTCTGGAGCATAACACAATGTCTTTTTAACCTTTATAAAGACCCCCTTCACTTTCATTAAAATAGTCCTTTTTTCACAAGGCAACTTAAATTTTGGTCATTAAATGACTTTCCTATAATATACTACAGAAATACAGTTCGAAGATAATAGTGTCAGAGGGCATTACATTTAAGGGTAAAACAGAAATGAGGAGAAACTAGTGTTATTCAAGAAATGTTCCTTATTTTCCTCAGCAATCATATTTGATATGTATTAATTTTTAGAAGACAACTCCAGGAGAAATATTTTCTTAAAAATAAAATTGTTACATAAGCTTGTGACCCTTGTCTTTATTACTGTCACTAGCCTCTTGAGGGTCTCACCAGATGGAAGAGATATTTTTCTATTAGCAGGAACTCAGTTGAACAAAGAATTAAAAAAATCCATGCCCCAAAAGAATAGCTTCATGGGAAAATATATTAAACAGTGAAATAACCAGGAAAATTGGAGCTAATTTAGATTGACAGTGTTTTCAAACATGGGAGAACAGAGTGAACTTTTTAGACAAAAATGTTGTGCTAGATCCTTACAGGACGTAAATAATCATATCAGTTTTCTTCCTCATGAGATAAAATCAATATTTTATTTTTAAAGACAGTTGAAAGAGATGGGACTCCAGATTCTCAGAGGCACAAATGGTCAGTGTAAGCAGGATAAAGTGTCTGAAGCTGGATAGGTCTCAATCCTACTTTCTTTATCTAGGAAAGTTGCAAAGGATAAAAATGGCCTCCAAATAATTGAGATGATCTTGGTCTAAGGCCTCTGGTTTCCATGGGGATTTTTTTCATTCATTCAGAACAGTGAAATTACATTATTTCTGGAATGTCATCACTCTTCTACTTGAAAGGCAGTACAGAATCAGCACAGTCATCGTTAGAAGTGGGGAATAGATTTGCAGAGTCAATTTATGATGTGTGACAGTCTGCTGTACAACACTAGACTTCTCTGTCATGTGATATTCTTCCCAACCTCTGGGCAAGGAAGAGTCAAAGGACTCAGGGAGTTCGAGAACTTTAACCTACAACACATTGTGATCCTAAAGACAGAGCATAAAGGACTGCAGTTCCTGAGAGAAAAATGGGGAGTCCTCTAGGCCCTGTGTTCCGCTTTCTCCTTACCCAGGGAGAACAGGCGTTTCAGTGAGTACTGGAGGAGAAAGAGAGTTGGGTGATATTAGCCATCTGCCTGAAGACAGATTTCCTGCTGTGGGGGTAAGAAAGTGAAAGACTGATATGCTGGACACATTCTTGATCCTCTCTGCTACTGAATTTCTGAAGCGGGCATCAGACTGCAAAGGATTGCCTTTCCTTTGAGTGATTTCATGTAGTCCATGCAAACTTCTTCCTCTAGATATAGTTTAACTGCCCCTCAGGTGGGAGCTACTGCTTCTCCTCTCAGATCTGATACCTGACTAAAAAAAAGCTGGGCTTGCCATTGACTCCCCTCTCTGATGTGGGGGCAAATCTTGTATTTTAGCGGGGATCCGGTGAATGAATTTGATCAGCTCAGTCAAAGAGGCCTGTGGATGCACGTCTGTGAAGGCTTCAGAGATCACATAGCCAATGTTTCCAGCAGCATTTGGCAATAACTCAGAGAAGCAATTTCTGTCTCGTAAAAGAATGCAAGGTGAATAACCTTTTCCACTAATGTAGATATGTTCCTTGCCATTTTGTAGGGATGGAAGGCTGTGTCTCACTATGTGTTTCATTTCAAAAAAAATAAGAGGAAGTGCACAATTAATGTAGTTTACAGCTCACTTATTTGGACTACAGATGTCTTGATATGCAGTTGCGGGCAGGTAAACACCATTATCACAAGAGAGATGAGCAGTTCTGGGAGAATGGGAGCTAATTCAGGGCCTTCCTGCTCACCTGTTGGTGTGCGGACTTCTGTGTTGGGAGGGGGTTTTTTTGAAACATCATCAGTGAAAATAATTTGTTCGAGATGCAGAGGAATTTGAAGAATACTAGGAAAGAAAACATACTAGGAAAGTTATTTTAAAAATTATAAGCAGTCTCCATAGAATATAAATGCAGTGCAAAAAAAGGTTCTGTTATTATCTTACAAATACCAATGAGAATGAGTCAATTAATGTGTAATTGTGCCAAGGGTTGTACGTATAAAGTGTAGAATGTATGAAGTACAAAATGAGGATTTCTATTCAGTCACAGAACACCTAAAATTAGGCTATGCTTTGAGTTGTCTGTGGCAGAAAACAAAACTTTCAAATGAAGAAAATGAAACCCTTTCAGGGCTTTTTATGTTTGAGCAATTAAAACATCTCATAATTCCACAGTATATGAGATCCAGTGGAAGCCTCATTGAAATAGATTGGAACAGATCCACTACTTCACATTCATGATTTGAGCAACCAAAACGTGTTTTGAATTAAGTAAAATGACAAAATACTAAATACCAATCTTGATTTCATTTTAATACATTCCAGTGTTGGATGGTTCTGACATATGTGTGCTTTCAGTTTTCACATAAAGCATTTGAAGTTCAGTTGTATAATGTGGTTTCAAACACTGAAATATTGTAAATAAGTTTTAAAAAACAACCCAGAAGACCATTTTTTCCCCAAAATATTTTTGGCAAAAAGATAGCAGTGTTAAATGTATTTTTGACAGAGTAAGTTTTGTTTGGCAATTTGGATCTGAAGTTTCAAATGTCACCTTGAAGAATTCTCAAACTGAGACTACTAGTCTATGAGGCTTCAGTTTGTTCTTGCTCAGTTTACTGGGAAAAATGTTGGAGGAAATTAAGCAATATCAACATGCATCCCTTCAGATGTGCTTCTTTGTCTGCAGTCATGTTTTAAATGTGCTGAAGGATGAACAATGTCCATGACCTGTCTGCTCTTTTTGTTACAAAGAATGGCAGTAGCTTCTGCTCAGAATTATATTCCAGACAGTGAAAATAAAAGGAAGCAGCAGCGGTGCTGGAAATAGAGACTTTGTCTATGTTGTCCCATCAGCTTGAGATCCCAAGCGTTTGGAGGACAGGCCAAACCAACTTTTGAACACATCTCCTGCTGTAGCTGGGTTCTTTAGCTTCTCTCCATAGAAAAATTGAAGTTGATTTACGTTATTTCCTCTTCATTTCATTTCTACTTTTGCATGCTTACTTGATTCACCAATGACCTAATTTTTCATCATAATCTCATTTTGCTGTGATAAAATTTAATTGCAGAATTCCCAAGAAGGTACTTTACTGGTCCTTCAACTTTATGTAAAGGACTGCTTTTCTCCTTAAAATACTTTGCCTCTTTCCACAACAGAAAGGGCAAGGGATAAAAGGGATTTGACATGTACCACTGAGTACAAAATATCCATTTTCCTCCAATATGAGCTCTCTTACTTTCATAATTAGGAACATCCCATGTGAACACTTTTTGCCTGTTTTGCACCACCCCTCTAGGGGTAGGACTCCAAGAAAACCAAAGGTAAATTTATGGTCCAGAAGAAGCTTCTGGGCTAAATTCAGAGCAGACCTGACATGAGCTGTCTGGTTAGGCGTGGATGTGGTTCCTGATGGGTTTTCATATGGTTAAGGATGCTGCTAGGATTGGGATTAGTGTTGACACCAGTAGCTGCTGGTAAACACTGGCTGGAGACAGGAGAGGCTGGAAGAATCAAGAGGTTCTGGCTAAACCTGGTGGTATAAATGATACAATTTTCCAAGTCTGATAAAACCATCTGGGCAGATAGGGCTATGATTAAGCTTAGGCTCTGAAAGGGTCAGAGAGTTAAATTTATGGTAATTAGAAAATTTTTTTGTTAGATTAAGTGGGTTAAGGTTAATAAGAATAGTTCTTTCATGCTGTCCAGTGACTTAAGCATTCTGAAAATAGTAGTGGACTGCTAACTATGCTTTGAGCAGATATTTAATTTTTAAAATTCCCCTTTTGACATATACTAGGTGTGTTCTGAGGGCTTTATGTATCCTGAGGACTTCATGTTTGGGAACATTTGAACAAATAGGAGTCATAATGCAATAACTATTCTAGATTTTGTGTAGATATGCATGTCTCTACATATTTTAGAATTTTATCTGTGATTTTGTTTCAGGAAGAAACAGGCTTAATTCCCAATACTTCAAAACATTGCAGTGTTTTACACGTTTTGCTGTCTGTCTGTCCACACTGCTCCATGTGCATTACATATACAAACACACTACTGTATATTATCATGCGGGTGGGTTTATGCACATTACAATATGTATGCAGTAACACACAGATACACACAATTAATATGTTTTATAGACTACTAAAACTATATTCTTTACAAACTACTAATAAAACCCCAGACCATGACATGACAAAAGAATTAATTTATTTTAAAACCTTTTTGTTTTTTTCTGGATTGCAGAAGAGTATTTATTAAGCAAGAACAGTCTTTCAAACATACAAGATAGTACACTTCCATTAATTCATTTTTTTTAGTCACAGAGAAAAAGTAACACTTGTGGTAAAACAACCAACACACACCAAAAATTGCTATCTGGTTCTACACCATTTCATAGGACTTCCAGATAAAACAATTCTTTTTATTTTTTACAAAATTGTCCTTTTATAATTTGTTCTAAAAAGTTTAATTAAAACATTTGGCAATGGGATAGAGAGATGTTGTGGGTTTTCCCTTGCATTCCAGTTTAAAATATTTTGTGCTGTTTTCTTTTAAAATGTGACTGTTGAAAATCATTGTTCAGGTGACATTTCATAAAGAATGAGTATGAGGTATTTTGGTGGCTTGATTTTTGCTTTGACTATAGAACTTTCTGGCAGCTTGTCTTGCTGAGAAATCTTAGGTTATCACTTAAGTTAAACCATCCTCTAATTTTCTCACACATCACTTTTTCAGAAGGGATAAAATAAAGATTTTATGTTGAATTTTACCCAGCTGTGTTTGATGACATAAATGAGGGCAGAGGCTAAGCCTGACTGTGAAATTGGGACCTTCTAAAGAATTCAGCTGTGGCCACATGAAAAGCAAAGCAATGCAGCTTATTCACAGCCTCATTGCTCTTTGAATTTGATGCTTTGATATGATGATTTGGTATCAGTAAAATGGTCAAACATCTTTTAAAATAAAGAGAGCAATTGAGTTGAGAAATAAAATAGTACAAATTGGAAAGTTTTCATGTTTCACAAGCTGCACAGTGCCACAGAATGAGACTGGAATATTTTTAATTACCCTTAAATGTGACTAAGCTGTGTGTAGGTATCAGAAGCAGGTAAGTCAGAGGAAGAAACCTAACTCCTCAGTAAGGATTTGGACCAACTGAGATAAATCAACATATGTAGAAAATTAAATCTGATTTAATAATGATGAAATTAATAGAAAATTTTATTTTCAAAAATCTGAAGGTTACTACTTTATTCAGTTCAAGAAGTGAGAAGAAAAATAACAGAGTGGAAGGATATCATCACGGAGAGAAATCCCCTCAGAGAGCAAGCTTTTAATTAAATCATTACAGATGCTGATCTAGGCATTAAGGGAAATCAGTGTTTCTGGTTTGTACAGCATTTAAGAAATACAAGCAGATCCAGAGGTGAAGAGTGAAAAGCACCAGAATTCATGCGTTCATTGGCTTTATTCCTCCTGGGATCACTAAGGTCATTGGCAAAGCTCCTGCTGACCATAAAGTCACGCGCTCAGGCCCAACTGCTCACATTGTTGTTTGGTTTTTGTTCATAAAGGAAACAGAGATTCATGAAACTGGAAAAACAAAAATTTCCTTGGGGTAATAGTGAGCTTCAAGAAGTTTAACAGCATTGGAATCTGACTGCCACTGCAGTATTGGCCATTTTCCTTTACACAGGAGATTGATGGAATTCTCTGTACAAAAAATATCTGACCTTTCTCTATTTGCACTTAAAAATACCCATCGCCTTTATTGTACTAGCAGTGCTGTTTTTAATACTAGGGGTAACAGAAGAGGGGTAGAAAACTTCTTTATAGAAATATATGGGCATTGCTAAGACTACCAGTGTTCCTTTTGGCCTGATTTTGTCTCTTTAGGACAGGGATGCATGGAATGGGCTATTAACTTTTTCATGTTGGGCCGCTTCTAGTCTGCTTAACACAGAAGGCGTGCAAGGTAGGTGATGGTGCTAAAGAAGTTGCTTTAAGCACAGCTCCCAGGTATTCATCACTGAATGTAAGCCAGAAGATACAGTAATTGTTCTGTATGAGAAACAGCATCTTTACCAACAGATGTTGTCTGAGGCTTGAAGTTTAGGATTTGTTGGATTATCAAAATTCCTTCCTTTGCATTAGCGATTTGAAATATCTCTTCATCAAATAAAATAATTTAGGTGGGATATGCAGTCATGTATCAGTAACCCAGAAAGAAAATCATAGTACTGGATGTCATTTACTGCCTACTCTTTGTAAATCTTACTGGGACTGTAATCTCCTCAGGGCAGTCACTGTCTGCTATGTTGTGTTTGTGCAATGCCTAGCAGAACATGCCTCTACTTTTTCTTGCCTTCTGAGTGCTGTCTCAATACAAAATAAGTAACATCATTATGATTCCATTGTATTTCCTTCTTGTGATCAGGCCTGTCACAATTCAAAAAATAACACCGCCAAGACTCTTAGCTATAATATTAGAACTGACAGCTGCAAGAAGCACTATTCTTTATTCTGAAAGGGAGTCCCCTGATAAAAGTAGAATTTAAGACCTTTGAAAGACCAGCTACAATTTATAATTTATGTGGCTCTGTGGCAGGTAGTGCAGTCTTTGAATAGAGGAGAGTAATGTCTAACATCTATATCATTATGTGAGTTAAATGAGTTGTGGGCATTTGTAGGTAATGAACCGTAAGTTCTACTAATACTGAAGTTTAGAAGGTTATAGTGGAAACCTGGACACAGCTATGTTTGAATTTAGCCTATTAGCTCAAAATAGATCATCACCACAAACTGTGAATTTTAAATGCATGAATATGCCTCCATAATTATAGAAGTAAAAGCAGCAATAATTACAATACATAATATGTAATCACTATTAAATAGGAAAACATTCCTTTGTTCAAGTAGTCCTGTTGGTACTGTGGTGAGTAAATTCATAGGAGACTGAGTAAATTCATAGGAAACTGAGTGGAAAATCATTTGTAGGCATTTGGAATTTGACTCTCAAGTTTTAAGATTAGTCTGCACACCACATTCCCATTACTTGTTCTTGTGATTGTGATTTTTGTAATCAACCTCATAAATGCATAAAGTATATAGCATTTTAAATATTAAAAGTACTGTAGAGTCATTACTGATAATTTTGCCCCTTTTATCCCCCCACAAAAAGAATAATTTCTTACTTCTCAATGTCTTTTTTCCCCTTCAGCGAAGTGTTATGTTCAGTGATGAATATTGAGAATTTCCAGGGCCTCTCAAGTTAAAGCCTGATTAACTCCTGCTTCAGAGTTGATGAGATCTTTCTCTGCCTGTCCTGAAAGTGTGCTTGGACAGAGTGGGGAATGGCAGATTATGAAGCAGAGCTGGAAGTGCCAGAGACAGGAGGGCAAGACTCAAAATATGAACAGGTGGGAAACGAGGTCTGAGAGAATTAGGAGCCAACATATTTTACCCGCACATCCTCCTGTGTTTGGGGTGACTCAGCTGATTCCCTAGGCAGGAAGACTGACAAACAGGGCAAAAACTGAGGGACAGGTTGGAGTCACCTGGAGCTCTCTGCAACCCTGATGAGTATGACGTCTGTCCATATCTGTCCTAGGTGAACTCTCTAAGATACCGTGTTCTAATAATAACAGCACTTGTATGCACGCTTGCCTTCGAGGCCTGAAATGTGATACAGCTGCTCTCAAATTTCCATGCACTACTGCTTCAACAGTCAACCTCTTCCAAGCTAAAATGAGGACACTTAACAGGATGGCAGGATGCAAACAGCATCTTGTATATACATACAGCTTGCTTGGTTTTCTTCAGCGTGCAAACTGCATGTTTAGCTTGTGCCTGAGGGGGCAAAGATGGACTGCCATGGTCTGAAGAATCCATCCTTACTCCACCTGCTGCTGCTTATGTGAGGATGAGGAAGGGAATGGCAGCCCATATAAATAGCCCAAATCCAAAGCACATATCGTCCCACCAACACATCTGCCTCAGCTCTGCCAGGAAAAGGTCAGAAAGCTTAATTCTCTGAGACCCACAGATCTTTGGGTTCTGCTTCTGGTGCTGTCTTGTCTTCAGCTCACATTTTCAGGAGGTTCCCTTTGCCCTTCTTTTATTAGGGAAGCTGCTGGGAAGAAAAGCAGGTTAATCAGAGGCAGGGAATGGGAGATGGATGTTAAGATGCCTTTGGTGGTGGGGAGGAGGGTGGAGTTCTCTGTCTAGGATGGGTTGTGGGGCACAGGATGAGGTGGAGAGAAAACATGTCAGAAGAGGAACAGGATGAAGGAAGGGGGAAATGAAAAATCCCTGTTCCTCATGGTACCTTTCAAAGTGTCTTTCAGACACAAGACCTAAGCTGCCATAGTTTTCACAGACAGCTTGCTCCCAGGCCTTCTCAGTTAAACCTGCTCAATACTCTTTGACTTCTACCAGCATTTTCCGTCCCCCAGCTCCCCATGCCATCTCTTCCAACCCTGAAAAATACAATCCTTTTTCTGCCTCACATTCAATTTTGTTTTCATAGCTATGTAACTTCTAGTCTTCTGTGCTATAAGGTAGTCCAATAGTGTGGAATCATCTTGTTGTTAATGTGCATGATAGGAAATTATTATGATCTTACTGAAAGTAACTAATTGACTTAACTTTAATGCTGAACAAGTTCTAAATAGGCATCTTGAAAAAATAATGCTGCACAGAGATGGCCATTCCATCAAAATTCTTTAAATCAGACTTCAGGTTAATAGAATACTAGTGAAGGGCAAGGGCTTTTCTTGTTTGCTGAACAAGTCTTTGCAGAATAAATATATTTCTATTAGAGTGTGACTGGGAAGTAATCCTATAATGAAATGCACTCAAGTATTTTCAATTACTTGTTCAAAGGGAAATACTTGATAAAAGGGAGCAGTATTAAGCGTGATGTGAAAGGAAGCTCTTCCCAGTGCCTAGCTAGAGGACCATATGCCAAGGTAAAATATTCCATTATCAGGTGTAAAGTATCAACTGTTGCATTATAGGAATGAACCATCTTGAAACTACAGATCCATCTGTCTGATTTTTGTGCTGTGATTCAATGCACAGTGAGCTGTTCTGTCTATGCTTTTCCATTCTGTTTAATTGTCTATAGTGTTGCTAAGTACCTAAGAGAGCCAAGGGCGTTTGGCTTAATCTGGAAAGAGTACACTAAGCAGTTACATGCAAAACTTCTAATCTATCCTTACATTTAAAAAGTTGCTGTTTTCTATGAAAATATTAATCCAGGAGTGATAATTAAAATCTGAAATTCTTTATAACAGCTTTTATTGACCATCAAGCAGATGTGTAATATAGTTAAAATGCATAGAATACAATATGAAAAAAAAATTAATTCTCTTTAAAGCCATTTCTTAAGGCTGAGAACACTGATCTTATTTATACACACCCCTACTATCATGTCCACTCTTGTAAGTACTATTGGCATATTGTTCTTAGTCTGCTGAGTTAAAAAGACCACGAGTCAGACTGCTGTTTCCAGGATGCTATAGGAATCAGGACCAATTTTACACAATGTGTAACTAACTAATTGGTTTTATGTCCTTTATGAGGAGCTTAATTTCCTAGTGAACACCGCAGAACAAAAGCATGACCCCATCCATTATTATTATCTGTTATTCTATAGTTTAAGAAAACTGATATTCAAAAGCCAACTGGACATGGTTGTGGCCAACCTCCTCTAGATGACTCTGCTTGACCAGAGTGGGTTGGACCAGATGACATTCAGAAGTCCTTTCAATCTCAACCGTCTGGTGATTTCTAAACCAGAGCTTATGAAGTCTTTACCTACATGGAATTCCAAGACAAGTGTTTTATATGCTCGGACACTAACAGACGAATGTTTCATGGCATTTCCAAATTCTTCAGTGAAGATGTAAATGTTCCCTGTGCAATCCCATGACAGCTATCCATTTCCTTTGCATACTTTAAAAGACAGACAGTATCTTTACATGCTTCTCTATCGACCAAAAAAAAAGATTCAGGACTGTGCCTTACTTACACCTGCAGAACTATAAGCCTTGTGTGTTGCTAAAGAACTCTCGCAACTAAATTGCCTGCCCGTTAGGATTGAAAAAACCCCATCTCACATCTCTTTTATTAAATTTAATCAAAATTTGCGAGAAAAACACAGGTATAAAGTTTTTTATTTTCTTAAATGAGTTTTCATTAGTACTTTGATCCAGCAAAAACTCAGTCTAGTAATGGAATTTCTGAAGCTACTTCTCCTGCTAAGTACAGCACTACAAGCTCCTCTGGGTGTTCATGACCCATCACGAGGTATATGAAGCATATGCTAAAAATGAAATTGTAGGAAAGGACCAAGTGTGTGAGCACTGAAAACACAAGGGTTATTTTCAGTCTTTCAGTTACAGCTGTCAGTTCAAGGATAATTTTGATCCATTTGTGGAAATTGTGCGTTTACCCCCAACATTATATCTCCCTCCAAATCAACCTGGTACTCATGATCTGTCTACTTTGCAAGCTTACTAGAAAAAATATTCTTGAAAGAGAGATTTTTATTCCTCATTCCTTCATCCTATTGCTAGATCAGCAGCCCAGTCATGCCTTCTTTTTTGTTTCTGGTTTTGTTAGTGNAGCATTAACTTGAAGACAAAATGGAATCAACACAGCTTTTTTTTTTTTTTTTTTTTTAAAATACAGATACTCTAGTAAGTGTATTATGGATGTCAAAGGTTTAAAGAGAGATACTGTTGTGATTAAGGCTAATGGTTATAATTTATCATCTGCTGTCTGTTCCATGAAAGAAGTTGCAGAGCTGCATGTGTTTCAAGAAGTTTTTTTTAATAAACTTGGTGTTACCTGAACACTTCCAAGAAGAGGTTATATAGTTCACTGAGCTAGACAGATTCTATTTACTGCAACTATTACTGTTGCAGTAATAATAATGATAAATACCCCTTTAATTCCTTAGAAGTTTTTTGGGAAATCCTCCAACATGTGAAGGGCCAGAATGCAGCAAAGATTTTCACTTTTGGTGTTTTTTTAACTGTTCTAGTGAAATACTAAACACTAATGTGTAGCTTAAGCCTGCAATGCTTTTGAGAGCTCAGACTAATCTTTCAGAGTAGGTTTCCTTTTGATGGTCTGAGGACATTCGCAGTCAAAACTCATTTGTGTTTTCTTCTGTGGCAGTGTGATGGCCCTGCAGGGAGGAAAGGACTGCACACATTTGTTCATTAACCCTGGCTTGGGTAAGAAACCCTCTCTGGGACCACACAGACACAGAAATGGGAGCACAAGAGAATCCATATCCAGTTTGTTAACCTGGTTGTAAAGCTTACAAATTACTCCTGGCCATATAGTTTGGAAAGCTATTACTCAAACGTGTGCTTTGTCTGCATGGAACTTCAGCATTGCTTAATTGGTATTTTCCCTTTGGATACTTGGTTGAAAAGTTCAGTTTGTCACAGTTAGTCTTTAAACCACAGCAACTCCAAACTGTGCTTAGTGCACTGAATATGCTGAGTAGTACACATTGAGGATGGAACAATAAATTGAGAGGCCATTTGTGTGCAGTGAGGTGTGATTAGGGATCTCTGTAATTTGCAGGCCTCTGAGCTCAGACACCAAAGGGCAACAGCTCTGTACTGACAGAGCACAGAATGGGTACTGTGGGTTGACCTCTGGGCCAAACTCATCCCCATCTTTTCACTCACTCCCCTCCTCAGCAGGAGGACTTCCAAAAGTGTTTACCTGCAAGACAGGTGGGTGGCTGGAGAGCTGGTTAGATATTTTCAGTAGCAGGGGATAAGAGATGTGTTGGAGTGCACTGGGTGGTGGTAGAGAGAGAGGCCCTGAGGATCAGAGAGAGGGCCTCTTTCCTGAGCCCAGAGGTGACCCTGGGAGTGCATCCAGGTCACCGGAGACGGACTGAGAGAGGATTGTGTGTTTATGGACAGACTGGGCCTATGAGAAGTGTTAATTGTAGTTTGTGGCCTTATAGGGTATTGTTTGCCTATTACCATACTAGGTAAAATCTGTGCAATACCCCAGGTGATTGGGAGACACTGTGGTGAACATCTTTCCTGTTTGTATGATGTTATATCCTGTTGGGTGCTGGTATTTAGGGAATTCTGACTGTGCAATAAAGGTCTTTGCCTTTCTCCATCTGATGAGCAAGGTCCTTGCCCGTGCGTCATTACTGCAGAGATGTTCAGGGGTTCTTTGTTGGTTGATTACAGTGCACAGCTGGCAAGAATTTGTAGTATGTGCATTGTCTGCTTTTTTGCCATTTAACATTGGATCTTATGTATTTTTACATTAATCCCTAGGAAAGAATATTACACCTCTAACAACTCTATGTTTAAAGAAGGACTGGTAGGGTAAGGAGAGAAATTACATGTTTATGTCAGCAGTCATAGAAAGATGACTAATTTTGACTTATTTATAAATATCTTTGAGGTTAAATAGCAAGGAAGAAGGAACTATTTTAATTAGATAAAGTATTAGTTGTTCCTTCTTTTGATCCTGGGATCAAGAGGCCGGCCATGAGTGAGTTTACCATTTTGCTGTAGTTGGGAACATCCTTTTAGCTGAAAGTTGTATCTCAGTCTGAAATGTAACATTCCAGCATAAGAGTTGCTACCAGTAACTCATCTCAGTTACCTTTCTCATTATCTTTTCTTTTGCTTTCATAAAATTCTTTCAAATTCCTGAGAAGAAGGCGTCTAAACAATACAGCATTGATAGCTGTCCACAGCAGCAGAAGGCTGGTGATGCACAGACTTCTGTAAATTCTGCTTCTCATCCCAAGGAGTTGTCACCTCACTGCTCCTCATCTTCCTTCTAAGCAGGATAATACCATTCTCAACAACCCAAATGAAAGGCTGTGTCCTGGAGGCATGGTCTAACCCTGAAGGTGTAACCGTATGCTTTAAGGGATTTCTTTAAAAGCCTAATGCCTAACTCAAAGAAATGCTGGAAGGGAGACTATAAGGAAGATGATAAGACAAAAAAATCAGTAATATACAAAACTGAAATTAAATTATAGTCATCTGACTCATGTTCAAATAATTTATTTTGCTTATCAATTTTTTAAAATTTTCTTTTTATTCTTTATTTAACCCTCTACCCTCTGCAAGCGTGTTGTATTGAATTTCTATCTGTTGAAATGATTACAAAGAAGTTATAAAAATTCAGACTTATGTTTTACAGTAACATTCCCCTGTTAGAATATATTCTGAGAAAGTTTTGAGTATTTTTATGTGGAATAAAAATGGAGTTAAATCTCCTTTGATTCTAAAAGCACTTGTATATATTTTGGACAACTCAAATCTCTGATTTTAATTAGTAAAAAGCACTTTCAGGTCTTTCATCAAGGAAAAATACAAGAAATTTCAAGCACAATGTGGGTTTTACCATTATATTTGCAAAACAAGAATGAGTTTGTACAAGTCATTGTAGAACTATTGTCAAAGGTACATATCAGATAGTATTTGAGCCATCCTGGAAAAAATCTATAAGAAACACTTCAAAGGAGATTGAGTTTTACGTTTACACAAGGAATGGAAAATTCTTAATGGCATTAGATATAGCCGTGATTTTTACTGTTGAGCCAGTTTTTCTGGATTGACTGAGAACCATTTTAGACTTACTTTAAGTTGCCTTTTTTTGTTTGTTTGAAGATAGTGAAAGTTGAAAATTCCAGTAATACTTTTTGGAGTAGGGAATAAAAACCATTGTAAATTTCCCTCAAGTCCTGAGAAAGTTTGAGAATGTAATCTATACTCTTTATATGTGCTAGTATGCCACAAGGTATTTTCCTAGGAATTGTGAAAAATGCAAACTACTTCACTACATGATTTTTGACAAAAATAGTTATTGTCTTTTTACAATAACATCAGTAGACTTATAATAAAGCTGCGGCTTAAGAAGTTGCTTCAAACACTGTTTCTGAAGACGCAATAAGTTTCTGGTTTTCACGTAAAAAAAATTATTTACAACTCTGCTTACAAACCAGAAAACAACCAGTAATGATCTTAAGCATGATTAGATTTGTGAGCACTCTTGAAATACTTTTGTTGTAGCAACAGCTGTGAGGGAACATTGTTTGAAGTAAATGCCTTTTCTTTGCAGAAACATTGTCCAGCTGCACTGTTCAAGCTACAAGTTGCAACATATGTCCCTGTGTCCTAACTATTGTGCGAACTGTAACTCCCTTAAAGATAAGAGGGCTGTAGAAGGAAGCACATACAATGCTTTTTACCATGAAACAAGAAAGTGGAAAGGGTAAAGGCAGATCTTGTTTTCTATCGTTAATAAACAAAAGTATTCCCAGCACGGGTTGGCATTGTAAACAGTGATTATGTTACTTAATTCTTACTCCCTTCATCTCAGAACCTTGAGATTTGCTCGTCTCAGCATTCACGGGCATGTTAAGGAAACAGCTGTGCATTATCTTCTTCCTCAGTTTCCCAGAGTTCGGATGATTATGATGGTTACAGAGTACTTTAGGTGTTAGAGATTACCATTACTGAGGTGGTTTGCACTTGAAATGCTACTTGTAGCTGGTCAGGGAGAAAGGATGCTCTGGTTTCAACATAAAGTACTCCTTGAATTGGTCATGGTGTGCAGGCTTTGAAGATGCAGGTAACAGCCTAGTGAGAGGAGTCACAGATATCTGAGTGTTAAATTCCAAATATCGTCAACTTTAATATTTAGTGGTTGGAATAACTTTAAGGACCAGAGGGAAGAAGAATACTTTCTATGCCTTCATCCTTTTCCTGTGACTCCTTATAGCACATTTGTCAACAATGCTATTATTTTTGTCCTGTCCCTTTATGTCAATGCATCTTAAAATTGCTCCTTGCTTTCTGGGACTAAATGCAGACGCATTAACTCATGTGGCCAAGCCCAAATAGGCTGTGCTGTGCCTGTTGGCCTCTCCATCCTTTCTTTTTATTTTTATATGCATAGAGGCCTTTCATAAAGTCCAGAGAACACAACTTTGAAATTTTTATTTTAAGGCAGCTTTCCCGGAAGAAGATTTTCTGTATAAACACCATGTTCCACGATAGTCTCACAGCTATCATCACCACCCTACTTGGCTGGTAATGGGACTTCCAGGAGTTCCACTGCACAGAGACAGAAATTATGGCTTCTCAAGAACTGTTTCCAAAGAGCCACTGGCTGCTGGTGATGGTGCCTTTTCCTGTCCACTGAGGAGGACAGGGCATGGTTTCCGTAGCTTGACTTACTGTCAGTCACCAGATAACTGAGACCCTACACAAGCATGTATCTGCGGAACCTTATGTCCCAGCTCTGATGCCCCCTTTGTGGAAGTTTGTCTGCTTAAGATTCCTTCACCAATGCTAAAATAAGTCACAGACTATCCAGAATTATCTGTGCTTTCAGAAGATCCCAGAAGGTCATGATGGGAAAAAAAGGGGACATAAAACTGACAAAAAACCCCACATTTAGGTCTTTAAGCCAATGCTTAACATATGCATCTTATCTGTTATAGCTGGAGAACTTAAAAACAACTTCAGAAATTCAATGAGTTCTGTCTAAGTTGTCCCAGATAGATCTTCATAATTTATTAGTGGTATAAAATACTGGAGGTTGAGGTCCTAAAAAGGAATTATGTGATGTGATAAAACTACACTACAGCCAAGGGATTTTGGTTAAGTTAACTTATCCAAATGACTGATACCTACTGCTAGGAAGATTGTCTGGGGTAAAATAAAGCCTGGTCACTGTCCTGCAGTAGGAATTATAAGAGAGAGAAATGTTGTCTGAAGACTTCAGTTAAAACTTTAAAATGTCAAATGATGCATGAAAGCACGAAGCTTGTTAGAGAAAAAGTCCTTAGAAATTATTCATAATGATCTAATGTTCTTTGAATTAGTTGTAGCAAGCTTGCCAAAGGAACAACCAAAGGAAATGTAATTTCTCATTTGTTATCTTCAACTAATAAAAGAAAAAGAAGATTCTTGGAAAATATGATTTAAAAAGCCACAATTAAGGTTAACGAGGAGAAGAAATTCCCAGCTGTCTTAATGGATTATGATTAACACATGCTTTTTAGGTTCACTGCCTCAGAGGACTGGGAAGTTCCATGTACTACAGACTGAATAAACTGACCTGAATGCCTTGAGACTGACCAAAAGTATGGTTTGGCTTCTCAGTACTCCATTGAAAAACAGCAGATTCTACCAATCATAAGAAATATTAGATTTTTTTCTTATCTTGATAGAGAAAATTTTGGCTCATTGGGAAACTAATGGCTCAAAAGATCCCCGAGCTGGGATTACTAATATGTCCTGTTCTACCACAAGACTATAGATTTTCAGTTAACCGCAGGAAGTATGTGACTCGTAGAAGAGCTGGGAAAGGCAACTTTTAGAAAGAATGATTTCTCAGTTTTATCTGTGGCACAAATACACTGTTTCAATTAATGTTATCATTGTTTGTGTCATATTTCAATGACATAAGTATATTCTAAATTTCTCTTAAATTCTCTTTTGTCACTTTATCGAGGTCTGTCTTGTGTGGTAGAGCAGCCATTAAGGTTCTGTAAGGATTACTGACATACAATGTTTCATCTTGAAAAGCTGAATACAGTTGCTTCCTGAAAAGCATTAAATAAAAAAAACTGCAAGTTGATGGCTTCTGTTCACCTGACAACAAAATACTGTATTTGGGTCTAATGAAGGTTCTTTCAGCAACACTGACAATGTATTTTAAAATTTGATTTCAAGAAAGCATCTTGACATAGAAGAAGTTACTTGCAGTTCTTTGTTTTCCTTTACTAAAACTTGTAAAAGCAGTACATTAGAAACAGTTCTATATATACTGAAGTGGAAAGCCCTGAGGAGTACTGAGTCCCACTAGGAAAAGAAAAATGGGGCAAAATTTTTATGGCTGAGGACTTTGTGGAATTACAGTCTGGAGGTGAAACCACGCTGTTGTTTTTTCTTGCCTAGGGAATTCGAATACGATGAGAGACTGTGTTACAAGATAAACTTAAATAAATATTCAGGTTTGGAAATTTGAAGGAACTGTGGACACATCCCACTGGAATATAAACACTTTTATGTTCCCTATGAATATCAGGTTTTGAAGGAATAGGATGAAAGATTCAATTCTTTCCTTAGGTGATATAGCATCAGAATTGAGAGGAACTGTCATGACCCATTCCTGTTGGATATGTTTTTACAAAGGGACTCTAATCAATTAGTCCAGGATGACTCAAATCTTTTATTTTGTTCTTGAGAATATGTTCTAAAGATTATGCTTCACACATTAGATAACTCCTGATATTTCTTTGGCTGCTTCCCTCCCAATTCACCATCTGCCTGAGATTTTAAAGCTTTTATCCAATAGTCACCATTCATCTCTGAAAAATCTGTTTCAGACTCAGAAGGAAGAGAACCAATATAAGATACTAATTTGTATGTTGAAGTTAAAATAAGCTTTTTTAGCCTTTGGTATTTCTCAAGAAAATTCCCAGAAAACCCCCTGATTTCTGTTTATGTTTTAACTTCACTCCTTTTCCTCCTATATGTTTTTAACTTTCAGAGGTAGAGAGCTGCTTATGTCATGGCACAGGTAAGTCAGTCATCTAAGCGGATTTTTCATTCTTTATTGTATTGCCTCATCTTTTCCCCCACTTTTACTAAGCAAATTGATTCCTGGTTGGCTTGACTTGGTCACAAAAATACCACATCTAATAAGCATATAGAAGAGGGTGAGGTTATGAAACGTATTTGTTTCCGTTTGTCTTTATTTAAGGTGTTGATTGTTGGCTTAATTAAGCCTTTTGATAAGAAGAGGTGAATCCTCTGACATTGCTTGAAGGAAAATAGTTGGAAGGAGATGGTTTCAAGGTGCTGATTTGAACTTTTTGTTGAAAAAATGCTTAGCTTGCTCATTTATGGCTTTCTTTTCCTCCCTAAGTGCATGAGAGTAAAATTCCACAGAGTTCATATGAGCAAATAACCCTTTAGACATTACAGAATGTCCCTTTTAAGTATGGCTCAGTGTCATGTTGATCAGTCTCCTGATGCTGTACAGAAATTCCAGCATGTGATGCTGTTCCTATTGCTACTAAGTTTTGCCTTCATATGTATAAGCTGCAAGTGAAGGCCACTTTGGATAAAAATTAATACTGTTTCTATTCTCAAGAACACCAATACCAACTTGAAGATACAATGAATTATACAATTTGTGTCTCTTGCTTTGATTTGATCCACTTGTTCTGAGCAGCAAATTCAATCTCACATTCTTAATTCTCCTGCCAAGATATCCTGTCATGACCTCAGAGACTCAGGACAGGAACGTACAAAGCAAGCTGCCTTTAGTTCCTGTTAAGATGAAGACATGAATGATTTGACTCCAGTTCTGGGAAGTACTCTTTGAAATTTACTGTTGAACTTTCCAATTGCAGGCAAATTTCCTTATTTTCATCCAGCCCCTTGCTGAATTCTGCTGCTCAGAAAGATGTGGTGCAGTTGATTCACAGTGAGTTGGAATAATTTTGCTTTCACTGTTATCATTTAAGGTGGCTTTCACTCATTTTCCTTCCTCCTCTGCCCTCATTCCTGTAGTGGATGTTTCATGTTCCCTGTGTTTCTGATACTACAGTGAAGGGGTTGGCAGCTCAGTGACCTTTCAGTGTAACTGTGACGAGGGCAAGTCTTGTGATATAGGAGTTGTTGATAATTACAACTAAGCTAATCTCAGGTTACTTTATTATCATATTGTTCCTATACATTTGTTCCATATTACTCCTATGAGAAATGCAACTAAATATTAAGAGCTTCATTTTGTTGGGGTGTTGCCCACATTAAAATAGAAAAGGATTTAGAGTCAGAGAAAAATATTCACTAGGATGACAGGGCCCTTAGTTTGGGGTTAGTGGGCAGCAGAACCACAGTAACTACGATGCAGCTGCCTGGACAAAGGAGTTAACAACAATTGTGTGTGTAATTGATGTACTTGGAATGGGTAGTGATGTGATTATCTAGTGCCGTGTGTCCTAGGACACACTGTTCTGGTTTCTACAGTAACTACCCACCTTGGGTGCTATTAAACCTTGAACCTGAACCCTTGGTTGAAGACTGAAGCAGCTGAAACACTGCTTTATTCATGGAGAATGCCTGTTGATATCTATATATACCTATATAGATATATATCTCAAATACAGTCTTTGCCCTCCTTTGTAAGTGTTACCACTGTACATTGGTCTGGCTGACTCAAATATTCATTGTCTCTCTGAGCTTTTGCCACATGGAGCTGCTTAAAGTGCATTTCTCTACTATTATTTTGCTCACATAACCACATGAACAAGATGGATAATCTGAAATTGCTGTTGATCCCCCAGCTATCTCACTGCATGCAAAGAATTCCCTCTTTTATATTTTCCTCAAAATGGCTAAGGTCCCAACAAGAAAGGTATCTGTAGTTTAGAATTTAAAATGTCTGTTAAATCATCTGAACAGTACCCCATCAACAGGTGCTCAAACATTTGGGAGCCACTGGAGGCAACATTCTATGGATGAGCAACTCATACTTATCTTCAGGGTCCAATAAAACATCAAGAAGGCAGAGGATGTCAGACAGGATAATGCTACTTGCATTATCCTGTTAGGATATAGAAAAGAAATGTGGATACTAAGTAGTAGGAATGGAAAGGAAAAGCAGATTTTAAATTATTGCAAAGTCAGGAACACAGAATTATGTAGTCCAAAACTTCTGTGGAAGAGCATTTTTCTTCTCTTCTAATGTCAAAAGGTAGAGTTATTGTTCTTTCTGTACGTAGAAACACTCTGCTATGAGTCACCTTAGTCCACAAACTGAGCAGGATTAATTGGAGAAAATACAGTATTAATCTTTTCCTTAGTATTTGCCAACAGCAGTTGGAAAATATTAGCTAGTAAATGCCACACAAATAACTCAAACTTGTGTAGAAGAAATACCTTCTTCAACCTGGGGATGTTAACTTCAAAAGTAGCCATTCGGAATCAGTTTTTACTGTTCTACCTGCAGGACTAAGAAGTCAGATAAGATGTGTCCATGTTTTTCCTCTGGAATACATACAAATTTCTTAATTTAAAAAAAAACCAAACAAAAACCCAAACAAATAACAAGCTGACCTTAATTTAGTCCACTCTTTATCAATCAGACAATTTGTTATAACCATCGGATTCAGGATGTAGTAAAGCTTTCAGCTGGCTGCTTAGCTTTCAGGAAGAAGTAAGCCCTAGGAGAAATGTTGGAGACCCAGATTGGAAAATGGCCTCTTTTCATTCCAGAATATGCACCTGGACCAGGTGGGGGTAAAATGAAATAAAAGGGAAATGGCCAGTGTCCAACAGAAAGTGACTAACAGGGTGACAAGCCAATGGGTCACAGACTTAGCAATATTCTTTGAAAAGATAAATTCAGAGTATTTAACATATTTGCCACTGGTAAATGTGTTAGTGAAAAACAAAATAAAATTAATCAGGAAATTGATTTTCAAAATGGTCAACATAAAGAAAACTCTGAGAAAAGCAGCTCTTCGGTTCTCCCATCATGAGTATAATGCTGCTCTCTCAAAGCTAGAAATAAGGAAAGTCTCTTTATCTCTTTGATTAAAGACCAAAGTTGTAAAGTGGTGTTATCTTTCCTGTGCATACGACATCAGGTAAGGGAAATCATATTCAGTGCATACCACTGAATTAAGGAAAAATTTAAAATGTAGGACCATTTTATCTCATCTGAACTACATAATAAACACTTCTGTTGTTGATGTTTTGTGGTGGCAAATAATTTATTTCTTTTGTGATATGTGTACCAGTGCTTAATGCTGATATCAATGTGCTTATGAATTTACCAACCTGTTTGTCTACAAGTCCCCTGGAAGATGACATCCCACATGCTCCCATCTGTGTTCTTCCTCTTGCAGTTTACTGGAGATTCATCTCCTCAGAGTGCTAAAGATTGACTGTTGGGAGCATCCCAACAATAAGAGAGAGGCAGGCAGTGTGTTTGTTGCCATAATGAGATTGAGACTTCCTTCCTGGTAAGTGGACAGCTGAATGACTCAGCCATTTATCAGCTGAAGATAGAGAAATGGAGGTGCCTGGAGAAAAGAATTACTTATTATGGATGGCAGCTGGTATGACATGGATATGAATCATGAGGAAAGCAGTTAGTTTAGAATGAGCCCGAAGAAGACTGGGCAACATTGCAGAAATACCAGAGGACAGGTGACTGCACTGAGTCATAGAAATATAGTTATGATTTCCAGTAACTGGTCAAAAGTGATTCATGTCTTCAAAGTTCTTTCCCAAAAGGAGACTAAAGTTACAAGCCCTACTTCACAGGCAAGATTTCTACCACATAGGTTTGGGTTTTTTTGTTTTTTGGGGTTTTTTTTAGTGTGTAAAAGACTTGGTCACCTCTGTTCAGAGAATGAAATTAACATTCCTTTGGTTGAAATTTCAATTGAAGTCTTTGGTAACTGATAAAGGAGTTGTAGTCATTACATTAATGAATGAAGTCATGTTAGAGGTAACAAAAGAAGGAACAAAACGTGTTGTTGGACAGCAGAACCAAGCAGCAGCTTTACCTTCTGACAGAAGACTGGAGATAATTTTTAATGCCCTTATGCTAGCATTGTACAAAAGGGGGAAAGGGTAAGGAAGAGTCTTTAAATAAATATTCTAACTTTTGATTTTGAGTTCTTGGATAGAAGAAATAATTGAGTTTACCTGAAAACCACAACAGAAATAGATGTACTAAGAGATAGCCAAGATGATTGTAAATTATGCTATTTTTCCAGTTTATTTTTGGTGATAATCTCATTTCTCTGAGGATGTTCATGTAAGAATTTTGTTTCCCAGCGTGTGTCTTTTGGTCAGTGTTTGCAATCCCTCTGTATAACCTTTACAAAATTCTGTACAAATTCTGCAAAATTTTTTTCTTCATATTCTTCACATTCTTTGCATTTTTCTGATTTTGTGGAAGTCAACTGAAAAACAAAATGCAAATAGTAAAGCAGGATACTGATCCATTCGTTCTGATAGAGAATTAATTTTTTTGCCCTGTTTTTGGGAATAATTCCAATGCAGATAAAGACTACGGAAATCATTAGTGGAGGTTTCCATGGTCGTTATGGTCTGTGCAGTTCCCGGCTTACTTTTTGAATAGGATCATCTTTGAGATGTGCATCACTTCGGTGAAAGATGCAAATGACCGTCCCTCTGAAAATTAGGATATTTTTCTGCCTCTGTCAAACATATCTGACTTCAGGTACTGAAGCTGCAAACTGTCATTTATACACACACATTCAAACACCCTGACATATGTATGACCACAAAAAAGTACTTGCTTTGATGGGAATCCTGAAAGTGTTTTTCTAAAAACCACTAATCTCCAATTTCTCATTGTTATGTGTACAGGTTACAGGAATCTCATTAGTTTTCATCTCAACCATCCCACTGTTTATGTAACAAAAGCAGTGTTTCTGCTACTGAAGAAACATTTTTGATTTGCCTTTTTTCCACAGACTGTTGGTGTTACTTACCTTATTTTTTTCTAAGCTTTCATTTACATTTTTCCATATGTTCCATACATCCTGTGTTTTACTACAATTTTTGATACGACATTCTTGAACAATCACTGCTGTCTCTAAGAAAAAGCACCTCATTACAAGTTCTTGGCATTCTTCCTGAAAAAAAAAAAATGCAGTTGCAATAGTTTTAATATTAAAAAGGAATAAGTGAATGTAGGACAAAATTTATGATAAAATTTAAAACACAAGTATGGTATAAGTGAGATATAATCCAAGATAAAATCAGCCACAAAGTGGCTGATTTTTACTTACTGGGCATCTTTTCTTACTATTCAAATACTTTTGAATATCTGCAGAGATGTGCTGTGAGAGCTAAGAACAAAAAAGGCCAAGCAGTTTGCTAAGATGAGGTGAAACAGTGTCTTAGTGAAGAACATAGGGAAATAATTAATTAGGATAGGAACCTGGCATATAACTAAACATAGTGGAATTAAATTAATATTATTCTTAGTAGTTTTAACACTTTAACTCAGAGATCTGAATTCAAAATGGATAAGGGAGTAGAGGAAGTAGGTCATGCTCCCTTAAATTACCAATGAATACCAGCATTATTTGTTTGCTTTGATGAGATAATTTTGAATCTCACAGTCACAGAATAGTTTGGGTTGGAAGGGACCTTAAAGATCCTGTTCTTCCAATCTCTCTGCTATGCACAGGGACTCCTTTCTGTAGGCCAGGTTGCTCAAAGCCCAGTCCAACATGGCCTTGATCATCCCTTTTAAATTGATTAATTTTAGTAGCAGATGACTAAATGAAAATAATTAATTAGGCACTTTGATTAGAAGAACTATTTATTCCAAGGCAAAATGTTTGATTTTAGACATGGTTATCAAATTAGAACAAGTCTGCTTTAGGAGAAATTTTCTAGTAAGGAAATGAAGCCACGACATTAAACATTAGTTGTGGTCATATGTGAAGTTTACTTACATCCTCATCTGCGTTTGCAGTGTATAAACTGACATCAATATCCTACAAGAAAACAAGAGTTGGAATTATGAATATTAGCTAACAAACACCATCCCTTTCCCTCTCCCTCTCACTTCTTAGCTGAGTATAGTGCTAAATATTTGATCGTCTTCTTCTATGTTTATATGAAATGCTGACTGTTTTATGAACTTACTTTGGATGTCTTGATCCTCTCCAAATCTTTCAGAACTTCTGCCCACTTGCAATGACCTGCTTCTGTCTTTGGTACATAAGCACTAGTACAGAAGAGAAACAGTGACCATTAGGCTAAACAGGAGGTGTCTACAATGTTTATGCTGAAAAAGAGAGTCAGCATTATAAGATACTACAGATACATTGTTTACATGTATAGGTATATATGGTAAATGTTTGGGGCAAGCAAGCATATTTGTCAAATCATAAAATCACATAGATACATAAAAACTGTATCTCATGTCACACGCTGTATAAACAGTGTGGGGTTTTTAAAATGCCAGATTTATAGAACATAATGCAAGAGAAAAGTTCAATTACCTATCTAAAATTCTTTTAAAGTGCAAAAATAAAATTCCAAATCCACTCTCTAAAGTGACTGGAGACAAGTGACAGCTGTGATAGTAAACATAAATCATTTGTAGTTACTGTCTGATTGACATTGACTTTGTAGTTACCACAGGAAGAAGATGATTAGTCCCATCCCATTCTTTAAAAGGCAAAAGCAATGGCTGTTCAGAACCCGATACAGCTGATACTGCCGACAAACACTTTTCAGGTGTGTATTCTGAAAGACACAACCAAGGTGATACCTTGTCACCATCTGATTGCACAGAATTCTGCTTTAGTACTGACTGAATTAACCAATTAACCAAGACATCCAATAAAGACAAGACCCTGTTGCGTGTAGCTGGAAAGACCAAGTGATTTGTAGCTTGGAGAAATACATAATCTCTACCAAAGAGCTGGTAGAAAATCGTGCTGAAGGCACACTGCGAAAACCTGAACTCATTCTGGGCTCCCTATTTATTTGTCTGTTCATACTGCAGGCTGCAGTTTAATGCAGAGGCAATATTAAAGAACTTTTGTTTTCCACCTCTCCCCTGGCTACCATTTGCCACCCACATTCAATGAATTACCTACAACACTAATTCCAATATTGTGGTTGCATATATGTGAGACTCTACATTGAATGCATCAAATGCTATCGTTTTGTGTATAATTATTAAATATAATATTTAGATAGAGTATATACTTACATTTCTTTACACAGTATATGTGTGTCTAATAGTGGGCAGTGATGCATTTAAGAATTTCCTCAGTGGAGTTTGGCAACTGGAAATAAGGAGAAGCTGTGAGAAGCTGTGCATTGTCCAGCAGGAAACATTTCCCTGTGCACTGCCTGGTAACCTTTGTTGCAAAGTCACAAGCCCTTTGATTTAAGCTGATAAAGTTCCCTCACAGGCTTAGGTTAATTATATGCTACAGTGCACTGGTTTGGATCCAAGATTTTATTCCTTAACATACACGCAATACTTTATAACTGACTCAAATGACGGTTCTTTGGCAGCTGTTCATTTACATGCAAACTTGCAAGTAAATATTTAAAAATGGACCAGAGAACATAATAAAACAAGAGCTAGCACTCTTCAGAGGTAAAAATATCCAAATGGGAGGTCGATCCCTGCACTGTCAGTATTGCAGCTCACTTGCTGAAAGCCACCTCAGTAAAGCAGAGTCAGGAGAGTAATGATCACGTGTGACAGGACTTCTGGAGAGTATTTGTAACAAATATTTGCTACTCTCTTAAACAGAAAATGCTTTAAATACATTGCAATTATTTTGTTTCCAAGTCCCAAAGATATAGCTGAAATAGCATAATTATGTAATCCCACATAAATTTCCACATTCCATAATGGGAAGCAGTGTCAGCCCCTTTTATCCCCTTTGTTTGTCCAAAACCTGTTAAATAAGAGCTATGTAAATGAATGATTGTATGACAATCTAAATTTCAGTAAGGACAGAGCAAGTAACATCTCTTACATCTTCTGAACAATTTCCATGTGGAGGATCTGTGTTACGGTCAGCCAAAGTAAGTCTACAAGCAAAGCTAAACCTGTCACTGCTTCCACAACAAATGGAAATTGAAAATATGTGAGTACTAAACCCAAAATATTAAGTACTTATACATGTATATTTTTCACGTGTACAGGAGAACAATGGAAAAGAATTATTGACTTCTTGGATATGGTCAAATGAGCTAAATAATTTTGCTGTAGTATGACAGAAAGGCTTTAACCTTTTCACAGTTAAAATTGATTTGATATTGCCATGTTATTTCTTTTGGGTTTGGGGTTTGTTTGTTTGTTTTTGTTAAATCTGCATAACAACAGCTTTGGCTTGATATGCTAATCCTTAGAAAATATCCTATTTTTGTTGGGTTTGGGGTATTTTTTATTATTATTATTTAAGTGAAGTTCAGAAATAGCCTTATGGGGAAACTCCAAGAGCATTTAGAGAAATTTTACACCTGGTTGGTGGATATAGCTGAAGAAAACATGTTTTAACCCCAAGTTTTAAGAAAATAATTTTAAGTATACTAGAAATATTTTACAATAGCTAAACATTTTTATCATTCTACAAGCCAGTTTTTATCAAATGAGATGACATGGCAACAAATTAAAATATGAAAGACTTATGATGGGTCCATAAGCACAAACCAGCTTTGTAATTTATAATTAGTGTTATGGGGCCTTAAAAAGCTTGATTTGAGAGGGAGACCCAGTCCAAATGCATTGTCAAATTTATGCTGCAGAACAAAGTGTTCATGGTGAGGAAATAATATATTATAATATCTAGTGAATAACAGACCAGGGTTATCATTAGTTTGTTATTTCTGTCCTGTTTTTAATAATTGTTCACTGCAATGACACTGGAGCACTGTGTTCTTAATGATTAAATGTCGCTGTCTGCATCTTTGGTTTTCTTAAATGTGGTAGGTAACTTTTATTTTAATAAAATTATAATTGCTAATGTAAAATAGATGCTTAGTTTTTAGGAGTGATAGAAATCTTGTACTGATTATAAATATGTGAAAAATACACGACGTGCATACTCTATAGGGTACTCCATTTGTTCATAAAGATGCTTTAATGTCAACTACATCCCCCAACACATTCCTTTCATAAATGCAGGGCCATTTTCTACTTGAATTTCTTAATTCTTTCATCCAAGCTATTATTCAACTATAGAAGCATTGCTAGCTGGCTTAGAAGCTTTAACAAATTGTCCTCCTGCCTTGAAAACATAATGTTGTAATGTAAAAATTTTCTTTGCATAATGTCTAGTTTTGATTTCTTACTCTGTGTAATCATTAACCAATTATTCTCTGTCTTCATTACACCTCTGGTATTTACCCATGTGAATATTGGACAAGGGAGTAGATCATATTTATGAACATAAATATTTTTATCTGTAACTTGTGTCCTGATTACTTGCTACTCTAAAGATTAAAGCCTTTGGACGTGAATATATGCTCTTCCAAAAATCAATTATGATATACACAGTAATGTTTGGGAAAGGAATGCTGTTTTTTATTAACTAATTTAAATTAAGCATTTTAAGAGTAGTTACCTCTGAGTAATATTTAAGATACAGTAATACTGTTTTTCTCCTTAAAGAAGCAAATGTATAAGCAAATGAGAAAACTTTTCTTTAACAAAGCAGAAAACAGCCAATGATTTTGCTGGTTTAGCTGTCATAGAAACAATAATCTAAGTTAGTCAGAAGAAAATACTCATGGCTTTTTATGGTATTTAAGTTACATGTGATGGAAAATAGCGACAGTTAAAATTACATGTTTCTGCCTATACACCATATGTCTAAACTTCTTTATTAATATTTGCTTATAAATTTCTCCTTGAATCCTTGAGATGAGATATTCGTAAGTAAGAAAGTTTATTTCCTGTTCTTGCCATTTGGTGCTATTGGCAAAGGTCTTCTCTTTTTTTCTCCTTATTTTGAACTGGATTTTTATTCTTTGTTTATATCTTTATTCCTCATCTGCTTCCTTGCTCTTGAAAACAAGTGACTGGAAACATACAACGTACTCAGATCTTATGAGGGATTTGGAAACTGGTGATAATGTTTTCAGTTTCTATGGGAAAAAGGGAACTGCCTACTGACAGTGTTTTCTTCATGACTGTATCACACATGTGGCTCAGACCGCAATATGTTCCCCTGCTAGAACTTTATGTCCACTTCTTTCGAAATCCTGGGCTGTCCTGATAATCTTTCACTATTTGCAGAAAACTCTCACCTATAAAAAACCCCAAAGCCCTGAAGTCTAACCTTCTTAATTTTTGGTTACTCTCAAATTATCTGTAACTTCTTGACTTCTAGCACACGGCTTTTTTCCTTGATGAGCCCTTTCCTTTCCTTGTTCCCGTGAGCAAATCAGCTTTCTCGAACACCTCTCTCTTGTAACAACCTGTTTTCCCATTTCTCATCTTCATTCTGTAGTGCAATAGACTTCTTGCACATTATTTATCCCATTTTAGTCAGTCTCGTCTTCTCCCCTGTTCTACAAATACGTGTCCTCAGCATTTTCTCTTCGGCTTCTTGTGCAGCAGAGTACTTTAAATCTTCTTTTCTCTGTTACTGCTGCAAATTTTCCTCTAAAATTGTACCATCACCTCCAGCTCTCTCCAGTCCTTTGACATTTTATTGAGCAACATCTCATGCATAAAGTAGGGGTCTTTTTAGATCCCTGTTCAAGTACTGTCTACATCTTGCAGAGCTGAGTTTTACACCCACTCATTTGCATTGTTGCAGCAATTCTTCTTCAGTGTTTCTTTTGCCACAATAATTAGAGCCTCCTTTAGAGAACTCCGCCTCTTCCCTCAACAAAATCTCACCCTGTGGCTCTTGTTCTGCTGTCCTCTGCTTGTTGGCTCCACTAATTAATTGTTCTGTCCTCTTGCTCTAATACAATTACCTTCAAGGGGACAAGTGCCAAGTAGCTGCACAACTAGAGCACTGCATCTGTTTAATACAATCTGTGTATTGTGCATAATATTGGAGATCATTCTCTCTGCTCAGAAGCATACAGAATGTCAGAGTCCATAAGACTGTGAAGAAAATCAGACTTTTTTCCCTAGTCTTGTACCAAAAGAACATTCTTTTTTACTTTTTTTTCAGGGGAGAAGCCATGGAGAGTAAAGATTTCATAAACTAATGGAAGTGACTGGAAGAGGAATGGAGCCCATAAAGAAAGCAGTACTTCTGAACTAGATACATATTTCCATATTGAGCTCTTAAATAAGTAATTTTTAAATCAAATTTTCATGGATTAAGTTTTAGAGGAAAGACGTTCTTAGTGCCTTGTCATGGAGTAAATGCTGGAAAACACTGAAAGTCAAAGGAGCAGACTCACTGAAGAATCTCTCTGCTCTTTCATTCCTAAGTTCCTTTAGGCTTCTTATAGGAAACAACCAAAGGGAAACAAACAAAAAAAGCCCTGAATGTGAATTACTGTCATAATGCAATTATTCAAATTGAATTCAGAGATAAAGACAGAGAACCACATTGATGTTCTCTGAGACAATAAGAAACTCTGGCACAGATGCTACCTATAGGTACAGCCCTCAAATACACTTTGAGGGTAATTTTATTTGCATATCAGAAATTTTTTATGTCAACAGAAAGAAGTAATATTAGTCATATTTACTTATGATGGGATCTAGTACTTTAAATTCTTTTCCAATTTCTGCACATTAGTTCCATCTATCAAAGAAACTTATTTTACATCTCTGGTTACTTCTGAATACCATTAGATGCCACAGCTATTAAAGAGTTGCTTCTATGCTATCATGGTGCCTGAATCCATTGTAATTCTTCTTCTCCCTTCCTACTAATGTTTGCACAGTAGCCTAGGAAATCTGCCCTCAAGCTCCACCAGGTGTTATCAGTAGCTCTTCTCCTTAAGGTTTGAAGGCAAAGAGTGAGCTTTCTCTGTCTGGCTTTCACTTACTGATCCAGAAAGGAAGCCAGTGGAATTACTAGGTCTTAAACTGAATCGCATGGCTGAATGCTTGTCTGGCTAAGAGCCAAACCATGCCTTGAATTGTTAAGTCTTCAAGCTTTTATGACATAGAGTGGTTTTTTAGAAGTTTTATATTTAGCTAGAGTTAGGCTGGCTAAAGCATTTTTCTCAGCATTAAAACTGGTTATTCTTTAAATATGATTCCTATTTGGTTAATTCCCTTTCACCTCCCTCCCCCAAGAACTACAGCTTTCCTTGTTTTTGTTGTATAGTGGTGACTGTCTTGTGGAGTACTATCCTACACGGCTTATTCTGCTTGTATTAGAGTAGCATTAACCTTAAAGAGTATTCTCAGTATTGAGAATCTTATCATTCTCAGCATGGCAGGAGACTCTCTCAGTTTAATCACATTTTGTATTTATATGTTCTCTGTTTGCTTTAGTTCTTGACCTGCTTTGACAGTCCTTCCTTCTCCTGTATGCTCCTGCTAATTGGCATCTACGCTAGAGAGTAAAGTTCACAATGCCTGTTTGAAAATTTTGCCAAAAGGTCACAGAGTCATTGCTATTCCACTCAGTAACTTAAACATCAGAACCTGAAATGTAAGAAGTTAAGTATTTTCTTTGACCTTTTTTTTTCTGCAAAACGTGCTTCAGGCCCAGAGCTCAGACCACTGCCTTGTGAAGATGTGTCCTGTACTTGGCTATAGACCTTATATTTGCCAGATGGCAAAATCCAGCCAGAAAAGTATGCTTCTTTCTCTTTACCTCCTTCCATGCAATGTCAGTCTTTTCAAGGTATCAATCACTCCTCAAATTGTGAAAGATCAATTTAATGTTTTCTTGATGCAAGGATATATGATATTAATGCTAGGTTAGCTTGACAAACACGATGATTGACACAGAGACTCCACAAGTTTTGCTAGTGGCAAAATTAATTTAGCTCAAATACACAGTAAAGAAAACGTACATAGAAAAAAAATTCATTTGTAGGGCACAGATGGTTAGATTTGACCATTTATCCCCAGATGATACCCTTCAGGATGCAATATGCAATAATTAGTTAAAAGGCCTTTCAGAAAAAGTTCTCACAGATTAATAAGCAGTGAAAATAACAGGAGATTCAAAATGTGAAGGACATTAATAAAACACAAAAAATAGAGCCAGAACTAAAGTTTGTTTAGCAAAATGTGTCCTGATCTATATATTTGCTGTTAGGCACTCCTTGTAAATATTATTTGTGATATTTTTATCACAACAACAAATACCCAACAGGTAATGGGCACACAATTATGCATGAAATTTTTGTGCCTTTAGGGGTAGGATGTTAACATCTAAAACAGTATTAAACATGGAAACTAAAACAGCAAAAAAATGTAAGTGATGTCATGCTGATGCATATAATTGGAAACTCTGAGACCATAAAAATAGTTATTACAGGAACAACTGCTGGACAAATAATATTTCATCCTTAGCAAAATACTCAGCTGAAAGGCTGTGAGTAATACCATACACTAGTAGAGGTCCATAACACACTTGTAATAGATAAAAGACTAAAAATAGCAAATGCAGTTCTCAAAATTGTGAAGTAATGCAGTATTTTCAGAGCTTTTTTAAAAAGGAGAATTATAATCTGTGGCCCTCTCTTACAGTGATACTTCTACTGGAATTTGCTGGATCCTGAATTAAAGAGGCAGGATGCAGTTTGAAACACTCTACTTTTTCTCCTGCTCTTAATCTTCTTTAAAGAGCAGAATGAAATCCTAATATGTGCCAACCACCATAGCTTTCCTGAAACCAATGAAATTTTAATTTCCAGAGTCGTTGAGAATTTGACCAAAATATTAACCAAATAAAAACAGATTCATTGAACAACTGAGGAAGCAGCACACAAACCACTGTAAACAGATCAATAGGCAGAAAAAACTAGAATCAGGATTCTAAGAAGAACAAAGTATCTTTACTACTACTATCTTTACTATTTATTTCATAGGATAGGCATAGAAAAGGAAAGAAAATTTGGAAAACAAATTATTTCTGCTTTATGTTGCTTTAAATCACGTACAAATAACAATGTAATAGGACTTACAGCAACAGGACAATCATTCTTAGTCTCTTGTCTTTGGATATAGGAGAAGCTATTATTGGAAAAGCTTTAGTGTGTGTGCTACAGAAACCTCCCCCTTTCATGTAAATTTTGAATGTATTTTTGTGGAATGTAGCCATTATGAGCTTGCATGCTGGACCACTTTTTTCTGTATGTAACAGAGTCTGAGTGCAACACAGTAGGTCTCAATATTTAAGATTTCTTCAGTTTATATGGATGATGATTTTCCCTTTACTTCCTGGCAGCCAAACCCAAAATGAATAGAGGAATGGAAGAAGTTGCGTGTTTGCAAAATAATGAGACCTAATGCAACACCAAATTATATTAACCTGGTTTCTGTACTGTAGCTCTCAAAAAAGCGTAAGTGGTAGTCATCGTTCTTACCAGTGCAGCACAGCACTCATCCAGAAAATTTTAAATCTTCTTTCAGAAGGGGTGAGAGGACGCTATAAGTGAGAACACTCATTTAAACAAAAGTATTTTTAAAAAGATTGAAAAAAAGGTGTTAAAAGTAGCTGTATATAAAATAATTGGCAACACTGCAAAGCACAAATGGATCCCTGGGTGTCTTTCTATTCTAGAGTTGTGTGGACCGGTATTATTGAAATGGGGGAAACTCTTGGCTAAAATTACAGGTCTGCACTGTAGGATTATTTACTTCATGGGTTTAACATACAAAATGTCAAGCCAGAAGCAAGTCACTTCATTGAGAGTAATTGAGAGATAATAGATTATTCTGATGTGCTCATACAAGAGGCAAAATAAACTGTAAGAGATGAAATACACATTGTAAGTATAAGCCATGACCACATTCCAAAAAGCCAATCAATTCTATTAGATTTCTATCCATAAGTGTGTATATTGCTTACAGAATCATGATTAGTCTTGGTAAGTAAAAGAAACATTTTGGGGCATAATGTAATCTGCCACAAAAATTGATACTTCTTATAAATTGGAAAGTGCACATCTTCAGATTAACATCTATAATTAAAAAACCCTCATTTTCAAATCAGACTGCTTTCCATAGCTCCCACTGACATAAATGCTGGATTCAGCTGTAGGTAACTGGTTTAGTGTATGAGCCACATCCACACTGTGGTAAGGCATACGAGCGGGATAAGTTAAAGATCAGATTCCTCCATAATATTTTCTTTCAAGCAAGTTTTTTCATCACTTTTGAATGGTAAAGCTAGAAGTCAGTCTTATGTCATTCTAAACAAGGGCTGATGCAGTGTTTTATGTGTCTCACAGTCACGGTCTCTATTTAAGAATGAAAAAATTACTGGTGATATATTAATAACTGTGTGTCATACCGTGTGCCTGAACACAACTCAGTTTGCTGAAGGCAATACAACCCTGCTGTCTTATATAGGTTTTTCTTTGCTTTCCCAACAGCTTACCGCTTCCCTGCCACCATAGCAAGGTATCTATTTGTCCTGAATGGAAGCCCAACACTGCAAACTAATTTACTTTGCTGTCTTGCAAAGAACAGCTAACAAAGTTGGGTTTTGGCAGAGGCTTACCCAAACACCATGTAAGGTCCTCATGGTTGGTAATCAAATTTAAAAGTCACCAAAATTATATGGCCATTCACATACAGCCTGGCACCTTTTGGTGTAAAAGCCAAAATAGGCATCATGCACATAGACACACGTGCCACAACGCAACTGAAGGCAGCAGGGAAAATTCATGGGAATTATCACGGATGAGTCCCAAGCTGCCACCTGGCTGCTGAAACTTCCCTGACTGTATGCTGGAAAACGTTTAGACTTAGCTCTATACCTGAGTCTTATGACTGCAGTCTCTATGACGTGCTGCTCATAATAAATCTCTGGGCATTTCAGTGTGGGACATCAATGGGCCAAGGAGCCAGCTGACTCTGTCCATGTGAGCATTATTCTTTGAGGGTTTTTTTAAAACTTAACTGATAGCATTGGTTGCCTACTTCCACGAGAGGAACAAAGTCAGAACAAAATGTGGTTGTGTTGCATCTGTTTCAGGTCAGAGCAAACACATCACCACATTCTTGCTACTTTTATAGATTACACCAACTCTCAAAGGAAAACCAGAGCTGTTGTCAAGGTAAACAAACATTAATTTTAAGGCACAAGAGCACAAACTTTCTCCAATGTTACTTGTGCTCTCTCCACAGGACATGTAAACTGGGTAATCAGCATAGCAGAGTATGGCTGAAATGTGCATGCTGAAGAATTTTACACTTTCCTTCCCTAAAGCCAGGAACTTCTACATTTCTAAGCTTACTGATTTTGCTCCTACTCTCCAGCAGCTGAATTTCCAAACTATTGCCCTAGACTCCTCCTCTTAAGAACACACACCTTGAAGTTTTCCAAGCTTTTGCAAGAACAGGTCCAGCAGCATTTCAGACCCAGGAAACAAAATGTTCTTCCTAATTTGTTTTCAAAATTTTACACACTTGATTTTTGCATTATGCTTTCCTGTCATTACTGTATGCTGTCTCAGAAAGTCTTTCTTGCAAATTGATAAGGCCAAATTTAATGCTGTCATTTGTTTTACACTTGGACATTAAGCCTGCAAGTTGCTGTGTCTGCTCTTGTCCCACTGGGTTTTCTGCCTTTTGCTTTCTGAGCCTGAAGGACATTACTGATCATTATCTTATACCTGTATCAACAGCCAGCAACAGTTTTGCATCAGAGTGGCCATAGGAAACATCTTGCTGATGACCTGTTTCCTATTAAAACTTCTTTACACAGCTTCCGCACACTGCTGGATGAATTATTTCCCATATAATGACATTTCATTAACCTGTGCTGGTCTCCTGTAGTATATACCTTACCGGTAATAGGACGAGGTTATATTCTTTACAGGTTAAAATAGCTACATGCTCCTGATATGAATTAAGAGAAGCACACAAAATTTAGGAATAGCAGAGCTGACTGCAAGTAAAGGCCTGACATCTCCAGCTGCTTCCAGCTGAGAATACCAAGGGAAGAACTTATTGATATCTCCCTCATATATCCTTGTTTTCCCGCAAAAGAGACTGATAATGAAGCTTGCAACATTTGGGGCTAGCATTTTCAAGTTTATAACTTCTCTAGGCCTTTTCCCCCTTGCTGTTTACAGCATAGATAAATATTTGCTTTTTAATTAATTTCTTGGAATTTTATGTAAAAATTTCTTCCATGCAAATATTTTTTCAGCTTATGTTTCAATTTTTACAGCCACTGTTGAGTTCTAAGCATAAAATATGATGGCAAGTAATTTAAAAATGCAAAATGTTATATTAAAGAGGCCTCTTAATAATGTAATTTTCTGAAGAGCACTGTTTTTACAAGCATGTGTAACCTAAGAGAACACAGCTTTCAGTTTTTAGGTCAGATTGAGTTTTCTGTAAATCACAATGTCACAATGTCTTGAATAAACATACATATTACATTCAGACATTACAATGGAGCAAGTACTAGTATCTACCCTTTTTCTGAAAACAACTGTTTTTATTTCTTTGCAAGTTTGATGTCTTTATTTTTCTTTCAGTTCACCAGGCACTGTGAGAACATTTTCATCATTTCAAAACTGAACAGTCTAGCTGAGAGAGAGAAAACAAATTTCTTCTCTCTTAGTTTTAAACTATGAATTACCAAAGACATGGGCTTCTGTTTATTAATTCCAAATACATGGGACAATGTAGCATACATTCAAGATTACGTTTTACACCAAGGCAGGAATGTGTAGAATTTTTCAGAGCACGTAGCAAAGTTTCACCCCAACCCAAGTTTGTGGTCAGCTGAAGGGATGATAAATACCAGCTTATTCTATTGATTTCAGTAAGAGTGAAGCATTTATACTACTCAAATGCTTAGCATATTTTTCCCAAAGGTGCTTCCCTGTCCTTCAGAAAATCTGAGGGACAGCAAGCAAAAAGAATAACTATTACTTTGAGAATGCTCCTTTTTTTCTTCTGTGTCAGAAATAGTTTAGCTAGTCACATTTAACTCACACAAGACAAGATTCAAATATTCTTTGATCATGTTATTTCCAGTCCCATTTCTTTGGCATCCAGACTGACAAAAACTGTAAGTAAGTTACAAAACAAACCAAAAAGCAAAAAGTTGTCATTTAAAATTTTATAGGCTAAACCTTTGTAACAGCTAAGAACCTGAGTGTAAAACTTTAAAAATTGCTTAAAATATGTCATTATGGTTTCTTTCTGGTTAGAAATATTGAGTAGGATGTTTAAAGAAAGGTTTTTCATTCGCAAAAATTTTAAGTGGTTATATGAATTAGAGAAAATTGTCCTTAGGAAATAATTGAAATATAAACAGAAATAAAAATTAATTTTCATTACTTAAATGAAGGATATTTTGTTTTTTGATATTCTAGTCAGGACAAAACAGTTGTCATAGGTTGCCTTGAGATAAATCACTCGGTCCCAGTTTTTGGCTGCTCCATACTTTCAATATGGTTTGAGCACTAAGCTGTTAGGAAAGGTACTGGCAAAACCCCTCAGATCCTAAAGAGGGCAGAGGATCACTTGTAGCCCTTCATCTTATTGAACCACGTTGTTGTTGAAAAGTCACTTTTACTGAAGATAATACAGAGGTTAGGGTTAGGGTTCAGGTTAGGGTTAGGGTTTGGGGTTAGGGTTGGGTTAGGGTTAGGGTAGGGGTTCACTCTCCACACTCTCTTTCTCTGAGTGTTAGTGAAATTATTATTTTCTTGTTAAAAGTTATCACACATGCACAGCACATAAATTTTCATTATTGTCAAATCGTTCGTCTTTAGCTGCCTGAAAACTACTAGAAAACTACTTTGTCCTCGCTGTAACCCGTATATCCTGAAATTGCTCGCAGTTTAAAATGAGACCTGAAATATTCATGTGTCATTTAAATTATGCAAAATAATCTACAGCAACCATAAAATCTTATGAATCTGAGAGACATTTTCAGTAATATGCAGGCAGGAGACGAGTGTGGATTTTGTCCTTCGGAAAAAAAAAGGAGAAGAAAAAAGACAGAAAAACTCTTTGTGAGTTTGATCTCTTTCAAATGTAGAACATGATAAAAGTAAAATTTAAATGCTATACAGAAGAGCTACACTTTGTGTTCTGATCATCCAGAGACAATGCAAATGGCAAGAGCAGGTACCCACAAGCAGTTTTCAACTGGGTTTATGCCCACACTTCTGAATGCCAGTGTAGATTTTCAGGTAAACAACCATCCTGCTCCTTAGAAGTTCCCTTAGTTTCTCCTCTGTGCTTACAGAGTGGAATTGTTCTTGAGAGATTGGCTACTAAACCAAATACTTTGCACTTAGAGCTTCAGTGCTACCTATACTGTGCTTCTAAAAAGATTCTTCAACATTCTGGGGTAGCTGTTTGTCTCATATCACATCTGCAACTGCATATCACAGCTTAATCTCTTGTAGTAATAGCATGTGGACTCTTCTCAAAGTGGAAACGGATGTGAAAAAGTAGAGGAAAGACCTTTCAGGACATCTGAATATTGCCTTTTGCCATCATATTCATAAGAGCCTCTGAAGGGCTGAGCAGAATGGGTAAGTAAAAGATACCACTGAATTTAGATTGTGGCTGACCTTGGTTGAATCAGTTGTTTTCTGCAGACTAAACAAAAATTTAGTCCTAATTTATTTGGCACTTTGAGAATTTTTTTTCTTAAAGACTGGTAGCAAAAATGGCCAATCTTAGGATAAAATGTCCTCATATTAGCATAAGCTCTACTTAGCAGCAACTAAAACCTGAGTGTTATCAACATTATTCTCATCTCAATTCCAAAACACAGCATTGTACCAGGTACTAGGAAGAAAACTCTATCCCAGTGCGAAGGACATGAAGACAAACTTAAGTCTAAAATGCCACAGCACACCTCTCAAGCTAAATGGACTTTCCAATCAACAGCAGATAAGAATGAGACATTTTGTAGCTGATTAACAAGATTCCAGACCTTAATGTTGATACATTATTTTATCGGCTCCCCTTTGCATTGTTATGATGATGCAAAATGAAATTCGCATTGTTATCATGATGCAAAATGAAATTCACATTGTCTACTACAGAAAACTTTAAGATCAGGCCTCTTTAGAAGCCCAGAGAGTTGTAGCTTTGAACAACTAAATCCACCAAAATATGCTTGAAAAATCTAAGATAAGGCAAATTATGGCACAACCTCTCATTCTGAATAGAAGCAAGGGAACAGGCAAGTGGGGTTAGTCTCTAACTGTGTGGAACAGGATAATGAGGTGAGAAACATCTCTTTTGTATGAAACAAAATGAGCATAACTGCAGGCGCAAAGCCATAGTCCATTAAATAATACTGTGTTTGTCTGGAATTGTAATAGAACAAAATTAAAAAGTAAAATCATGTCGTTATCCGGTTAGTTTCTGTAAGAAACAGGAAGTCACAGCTACTTGTATGTACCTAGGGATTTCTGGGGAACACAAACAACTGGTTAAATGACAAAAATTGCAGAGCAATTAAGGACAGAGAAGCGAAGAGTACAAATCATGCAAATCAAGGCTCTCTGCTGAAAAGTTTGCTTGAATGTGAGACAAGGAGATGTGAAGAAAAGCATAGTTAGGATTCAAGAGAGAGGGAAAATACCCACACAAGAATTCAGCCATGTCAATGTCAACATAAAGGTTAGCAACTCCACTTTGCAAAGAGTATTGTGAGATAGAAATCATCTGGTGCATTGTGTTACGTTGCAGGAGAAACAGCTACATTTATAGCAGCTTTTCTTTATAAGTTTAGTTGGAAGCTGTCTGATAGCATAGAGAATTGCATGAAAAATACATTTTTAATATAAACTGTACATTTTTTATAACTAACAGAATTCATCCAAGTAACTGTTATTTCTGTACGTGCGTTCCTTAAATCAGTACATACAAATGCAACTGTGAGGTCTTTTTCTCCCTCAACTGCTGCCCAAACTCCCCAGGATCTCTGTTAGAAACTACTGGGGGATATTTTGATTGTAGTCAGTCCAACAAAATTCCTCATTCCCTCTGAAAGGACTTAATGAATCACCTTTCTTGAGGTGAAGTGAAACTTCTAGATTGAATTTAGAGGGAGAGCTTTTCTTAATTAAAAAAAAAAAAGTGCTAATACACTGCCACTCAAAGACGCTTTCCTTTGAAAGTAAGTTGCCATACTGACATTTTTCTCTCTTTCCTCCAGNTCTCTAAAAAAAAAAAAAAAAAGAAAAAGAAAAAAGCAGCTGTGAATAAACTTTTCCCAGAATAACTTCATTCAGGAAAGTATTATTTCTTGGCTTAGGAAACCACCATTGAATGCTGTGAAAGAACAGTGATTCACAAGTCTGTGCTGGACACTGGCAAGATGTCACTCCACTACGCTGCCTGTGATTCAGTCACCAGACAAAATGCCTAGGCAGGAGGATCTCAAGAAATTGTAGAATGACCAATGGAACAGACTTTGTTTGTTATCCTCACTTGGGAGGTAGGGAACAGAAAATATTACATCCATTTCTCCTTGGTGACAATAATGAAAATTGTGTTTTTCATGAGTTTTGGAATTTGTTTCATGGTTTTCCCCTTGTTCCCACTACCATCTGGAAAACTTGGAGACAGAACACATTTTCATTCAGCTTTGCAAAAAAGGTCTGATTCCGGCTTAGGCCAGAGATGTCAGAGGACTGAAGTCATTGGAACATGGACAGGAGAAAAATCCTTGCACTAGTGGCTCTTAGAATCAGTGAAGCAAGACACCAGGTGAAACACACATCTCCTCACTCTTTTTAAATTTTGTTCTCATTTTTATGTTAGTTTAATGGTTTATACTAAAGAAACATGTCGGGGGAAAACTTTCATTCAGCAATCTCCTTAACAATGACCTGGAACCACTGAAGAGCATCACAGCTCACAGACTGGCACTGAACAGGAGCTTCTTCAGTGCCTTGGGTACACTAAGGATAAGGGGTTATTTGTGAGCCTGTAGATTAATATCGTCTTTGACTGCTTCCCTGTCAAGTTCCCAAGGACTAGCTACTTTCTAACTTTTTGTATACGGTCTCTTTTCTTCAGGTATATGAAGATAACTGATAGAAAAGTGGCCAACAGACAGAGATTCTGTTACTCAGTAATTTTGGTAATGGGAGGCTGATCTGATTTCTGGGAAACTGACTGTGAACCTTGATTCCTAAATTTCTGGTTATGTTGTAACTACCTGTCTGTTCTGCAGAGAGTGATACGTCTTTGAGCTGATCTCTGGAAACTGTTCTGAAACTTCTGACATGAGCAGAATGTGCTTAAGTTAGCTTTTGTGCAGTAGTTTTTAAGACTATTTTATAAACAATCTCTGTTATAAACAAGTGAAAAGATAGCTCATCTAGAAAAGCATCATATAGTTCAAGTCCTTAATGATTATTAAAGATTTAAAGGAAAAAAATCTGTACAAAACAATCACAGAGTGCACAACAATATATTTATTCTTAGCGGCTGGAATCCCCTCAGCTTTATTCCTAATAGTAGATTATTCTACTATGATTTATATTTTAAACTAATCTGCACCTTTTAATTCTTTTAAGGGGCCCAACATAGATGTTACACCTGTATGTTACGCCTGGCTGTATGTTAAACCTGGTTTTAGATACTAAGAGAAGGATGTTGTCTTTTTGTTTGCACCTTCATAGCTACATCATTCACTGTGTATAAACACAAGAAACAGCATAAAATTATTAATTTAGGAGATGATAAAGTAATAGCAAAAATACCAGCTGACTAAACTTATATATACCTTTAAAAGGGTAGTGGCACAGTTGTATTTAAAAATGTTCACTGGCTTTAGAAGCAAACAGAATTGTTTCCTGTCCTGGAGTGACTTTATGATGTGTATCTCCTATCGCTGCTCTATGCCCAGAAATTAACTTTTTGCCTTTCTGTGCCTTTAAACTGAGCCCAAGAGGAGGGAGAGAAAAAAAGGAGGGAACTTTTAAAAACAGTTGTTCAAGGACACAGATACACACTCCTCTGCGTCCTGCTGCAGCAGCAAGAGCGGAGGAAGCACCCTTCTTGCTTTTCAGCCAGCTTTCGGCTCCTATTCTCCGGAGGGAGACGGAGAGTTGAACTTTGTTTTCCTGGGACTTTGGTTTTTCCCTTCTTTTCTTTGGGACTGTTTCAACATCAGAACACATCGGGAGAATTTTCCACCAAGGCCCCAGAGGTGGGCCCACACTGACCCAGCTCCGAGGAGGAGAGAGAGCACACCTACAGAAGGACTCTGAAATCTTCCCAGGTTTCTCTCCACAGCGAGAGGTTTTATTGTTCAGCATTATTATTCTTTTCCTGTGTGTTTGTTAAATAAATTGTTTTTTAATCACTTTCACTTTCCTCCGAGGAAATTTTTTTTTTCCCGAACCTGGTGAGGGAGGGGTGGTTGTAACCTGCCTTCTATCAAAGCATAATTTTCTCCAAATTTGTCCAAACCAGCACACTTCCAGAACACATGAGACTTATTTTAAGTTACCTTGAAGAAGGAAGGCATTTAAACTGATAAGTCATAACAGCAGCAACCTTAGTATGACCAGAGGGCAAAACAAGCTTGCTTACTGATAGCCACACAATCCTGTGTCTGCCTCTTGCTACAAGAGTAATGGCTTTTTATATTCTTTTAAGAGCTGTTGAGGAAAACCTGTAGTCAAAACAACACTGGCTGAATTTGTATTTGAAATGCTCAGCATAAATAAAGACTTACTTGCTTGTGATGCATTTGATTTTTCACAGCCTTGGAAGAGTAAATAACCTTAGGTTGACTCACACGTAATTGTGATTGACTACTGGCAATCATTGTGGAAGAACTGGCATGCTCAAGTCAGTGACTCATGACCTGCTCCCAACTTTCCATAGCCTTCATTGGTGACACTTGAGTTCCCAATTTTTCTCCAAAATCAGGAGGTCTTTATTTTCTTGCTTTTAATAAAAGCTAAGACTGATGCAATCACTCTGGCACTTTGCATAAATCATACAAAGCTATTGGGTAATCAATAATTAACTCAAATTTGAGATGTTTAATTGGTTCTGTGACTTCTGCAGAAAAACAACCGGAAAGCCAGCAGAAAAGATGAGAAAGACTGAGCATGGGACTCATCAACATAAGAATCATCAACCAATAGAAGAATTAATATGAATAAGAGAACTATGTGACTTGTAGCCAATGAACATTAATGCCTTTGTTCGCTAAAATTTTATTAATAGTGAAAAGTTTTGATAGCTGTTATCCTGGCTTTGCGGAGGTGCCATCCAGCCTCCATTTCTGGGCAGAACTGTAAATTACTGCAAATTAGTCAAATACATCAGCTCTGTGTTGTGGATCTGCCTCTTGCACAATCTGTTTTGGGACAACACCAAATGCTAGTGACTTTTGGGTTACAAAAAGGTCACTTGGGCACACTGCCTACTGGAAATGCAACTGCTGCTGAATCGTCTTGGAGATGTGTGGGGAACTCTGAAGAGTGATACAGAGGCTGGACATTTTAAAGGACTTTCCCCCTGTACTAAACACCCTTGAGGATCGGAGGTTTTGGCCTCAAGTGTTGTGAAATATCAGCCAGACACAGGGATTAGAACCAAACAGAAAAGTTGGCTAGAACTTGCTGTGCCACAAATCAACTGAAAAATATGAACGTGAAAAAACCCCAGACATTTATGAAGTAATTCTGGTGCAACTGAACAACAAGGAGTGGAAAAACCAAAGTAGAAAATTATAGAGTGTAGGGATTTCATCTAAAATACTGGAGATGTTTCCAAGCCTTAAATTTGCTCTATTACCTACTTCTCATGTTGGGTTGCAAAATAATGTTAAAAGCTTTGCTGAAATTTCCAAAAATGTCATGTTAAGTGATCCTTACCTGACTCTGCAGCCTGCTCAATGCTCCAGCAGAGTTTTGTGGTGGCCGTGCCGTCCCCAGCATCCTGCCTGCTGGACCATTACTCAGAACAGAAGCACAGCATCTGGATCAGGAAACTACATTTCAGGACCTATATGTGGGGGAAGAAAATGTACGTATAAAGCCACAATAGATTTCTGAGTGGCTTTCAGCCCATCCTTAAGGTCATTCAAAGCAGGAAGCTGCTGAAATTTCATGAAGAACTTCTCCAAGTCCCCCATACATATTCTAAATTAATGAAAAACACAAGACAGACTTTTTGAAAAGGTTATTTTTATTTCAATAATGGAATCTCATCTTTGAATTTTGCAGAATAAAGGGGGTTCCCCTGGAAAATGCATATTCTCAGCAAAGGATAATTTTTTTGTGATTTCTCATGACAGTCATGGTGACTGTCTAACCAGCTCTTTTTGCCCTTTTTGTTACATTTCTACAGATGACACAATAAAACACAACTGGAATGTTTAACTTCTCTTTTATATTTTTTTACCCATAGATTTTTGTTCAAATCTTGCAAGGGTTGTGGTTGGAGAAACAAGCAAATTTTTGTTCAAGCAACTGGTTTTGTACTCATAGCAAGACCTCAAAGAGATACAGCAGAAAATGAAAGCATGTTGACAGAACAGTTTATTTGGACATTAATATTAGCATTTTTTATAAAAGCAGTCCCAACGTAATCTGCAAGAAAATAAATTTGTGAAGGAGGCTGCCTACAGAAGCTGTAGAAGCTCCATCCTCAGAGGTATTGAAAAATCAACCAAGCCTGGAGCAACCTGCTGTGAATGTCAAAGTTAGCCTCACTTTAGGTGGGAGGCTTGAAGAAGAATCTCTCTTCTGATGAGACCTGTACAATGAAATTAGGCCTTGAATCCAAAGAAATGTGGTGGAGGATGGAAATACGAAAACACACACAGATGTGTTGTTGCATAAGCACTGTCTTCGTAGAAAATTAAGTATGGAGAATTTCAGATATATGGGCTGAGAATAGTATTGTTCCTGTAATGTGTAAAGGCACTATTGCCAGTTTTGTAGCCCTTCAGCAGCTGGGTCTCAAACAATAGGACTCTGTTTCAGTCACTTTTATTTTGGTCACAATGCACTTGTTGGAGCTGCAATTTCCTACACTGAATTATTTACTCAGGCTAGTGATTTTCTTTTAAGTCCCCTTAAGAGTAATTCACTCATTTTCAAAAACAAATTAGCAGAAAATACACATTTCTTTCATAGAAAAAAAAATGTATAAGTATTTAATTAAAGGTGTGCTTTTTGGTAGTGTTTTCAAGTTTGGCAGCCTAGAAAACCTGCACAAACATGGCCAAGTCATGAGTGGCTTAATTTATTTACATAACTGCAGAAGAGATTTTTTGGCATTGTGTAGATGGTCTCCAGCAGTCTCTTCGCTGACATACTCCATCTCAGAGCTTCCAAGGCAAGCAGAACTTTTTGTATGTGTGTGTATATATATAAAAAAGGCTTTCTACAGGAACAGCATTGTGAAGGCTTAGGAACAGGAATCAGTGAAGCTGCTGGTGCACAGCAGTGGAATTTGAGTTGTATGACTGGATGGAGAGCACAGCAAAGAATTAAAACATGGTGGAGGTGAAAGGAAGGAGAAAGGTTGAGTGTAGCAGAAGGATTTATGAACACTAAAGCATACTCTACTCAAGAACTTGAAACTCAATCCCATGCTCCCTGCCTTCCCATGAATTCTTAATTATAAAAAGGTATTAAATCTTTAATTTAATTTAATTTAATTTAAAATCTTTTTCTTTTACAGGGTTTGTGAACCAAATGGATTGTTTCCACTGAGTGGACCAAGCTCTTGGAAAACAACCAAACCAAACCAAACCCCTGTATAAATGTCCTTGTTTGAAAAAAAGATGTGTAGAAAAGGAGACACAAGACCACAGAAAGAAAACCTGGGTTCAATGACAAAGGCAGCAGGATACAGCCCTGAGACTTGTCCTTACCTTCATCTCACCATCTCCCTGTGATTTGGGCAAGCTCATTAACACAGATTTTCACAAGCAACAATAATTTTCTGAGTTCCCTCTTACAAGAAATCCTACCTTTTGGTTGCTTTGCATATCTGCCCCTAGGATGGGATGCTTCATGCTCCCCAAGCAAGTATTTCTAGTTGCTACAGTCAGCTAGGTCAGATGCTAGCTCAGGTTTCTCCAGGGTAGATGTTACAGCTTGAAGAAAAAAGTGCCCTTGCAGAGCTTAGTTCAAAATGGCTGCGAGTCCCCACAGCTGCACAGGAACACATTGGGGGTTAAAGTGAACACAGACAATCCTAGAGAACACTAAACAATCACTTAAAACAAAAACAAAAATTCATCTCCAGATATCACATGCTGGTCCCAAAATATTTGGGTTTTTCCAATATTTTTGCATTTGTAGAGTGAAATTCCTCTTTCCTTATCCTTCAAAACTTTTAGAAAAATTAACTAATCCATGATCAAGAAGAAAATGGATAATATACTGGTAAGAGGCATATATATACATATATATATATACACACACATAGATATACATATATATACACATTCTAGCCAGTGTAAAATCACATGTCTTGTGCCCATGTAAGCAATTACTATAAGATAGTGTAGCTATGGCTGTAGACATTTTTTATTCAATAAAAATGGTTGAAAATAAAATAAAATGAGTGAAAGAAAGCTGTAAGCAGTGAGGCAGCATATGTGAACCCCAGTCTGATGACTTTGGCCATCACCAGTATCCAGTGGCAGTCCTTGCAGGACAGGTTTACCCTTGGAATACCCAGGCTGAGAACAGGCACCAGTGCAATCCCAGGTGGGCTCCCAGTGCTGCCCTCCTCCCAACCCCTCTGCTGCCCAGCCTCTCCACTGCACACGACAGCCCTGAGTACAACTAATCAAAGTATCAGCATTAATTGAACTTCAGGAATGTGAAACACCAATTGACCTATTTACCTTGCCAAGAAGCAGCATAAAGAAAAACTTTAGGAACTACACCACTGCCAAAGTACACTGCCAGGGAAACAAACTGTACCCCTTGTTTTTCTGCCACAGGTTACAGCAGAGGAGCCTTCGAGAGCCACTGTGACTCCCACTCCTGCGTTCTTACAAGCACACTACAAACTCTTGGTTCTTATAGGTATGCCTCTTCTGTGTCTATTATTTTCATGGCATTCAGCCTGAGGTTGAAATGACATTCAGCCCAAGGCTACTTGACTGTTTGGCTTATACTAACAGATATAATCGGTTATTTTGGAGCAAGTGTGCTCTTGTTAATAGCTTTTCCTCTTACTCAAGTAGGTTGGTGGCAGCAACCAGCTACAGCTTTCAGAAGTCAGGCACATAGATTTCCATAGAGTCCCTGCAAAACCTCTCCTTAGTTCTGGAATGGCAGGTAAGGGTCCCACTTCCCCTTACAGGAAGACAGACAGCGTCTTTGTCATTTGCCAGAATATGTGCAGGCCCCACTGGTAGAAGGGCCACAATGCTTAATTAGCCAATGCAGCATTGAAAGAGTTCATGCCCAACTTTCTATCATGTTGTTTAACAACCAGCAAGAACCAATGTTAATAATATGTTGACAACATATTAACAGTTTAAATTAGTTTTAAGATATGTGAAGTAAAACATCATCACTGTTGTTATTCTTTTACAAAAAATGGGTCTGCTCCTGTACACGTTGTCCACAAGATCTTTCGCTAAACAACTGCATTGTCCAATTTGTATCTGCACAAACACAGTCTGTGGCAGATGGTGACCGGACGTCGTCAATGAGATCAAGTCCTTTCTCCAGCAGGGACTATAAACTTTTCCACGCTGTCCTTATTTATAGCCTAAACTCTAGGGAAGAAAATTACCAGCACTTGACATTCACAGCCTTCTGGCAGAGACTGCAAGGCATCATTTCTGACTAGCAGTTTAGAATATGATGATCCATCTACTCAAAAATAAATTGCAGACAGTAAATTTTCTTCTCTTAAATTCTGTCATCCTAATACATTTGATAAATTTTAGTCGTGAGTGGGCTGGATTAGCAACTTTGGTATAAGATTTTTTTGACTATCACAGAGTGCAACCCATTTAGTCTACATGTATTTTTATAAAACAGGCTTTTCACTTCCTTGGTGGGCAAAAAAACCCCATCAGCCATTTTTTGGTAAAGAATATTTAAGCATTAACACTAGAGTTAATTGGTAAACTATTAAACTGTTCAGTTGTAATTTATAGCAGCTGTATCAACAATGTCTGAATGATCACCCTATGCTGCTATTAAGGACATACCTCATTTGTTGTAGCGTTAAATACTGCATGATAATTTGTAACGACGCATCCATCTGGTTACCTGCTTATAATAACTTATCAGCAGGGACAACAGCTTAATTATATAGTACATCTCCTGCTGGCTTCCAAATATTTCTATTTGTCCCTAATTTCTAAGGGAAATAATAAATAAATAGGAATCAGTTTTCTTATTTTACAGTAGTGCATTAGGTCATGAATGGAAGACAGAAAGCTTTTATTAGATGCCAAGATGCCTAAATTCTTTGTGTTCTCATCATGATATAAAAATCTAGCCCCAGCCACCCATAAATCCTGATAGATGATGGAGAGCAGGCCCCAAGTTGTTTAAAGGATGTGGACGAAATCCTAGACCAGACTTCTCAGAGAGCTGTGCAGAATATTATCTCAAAGGTGACACTCAGCCCTGGCCAAGTGGGATGGATCTCTGTTTACGCTGATATACTACAGGCAGCTTGCATGAGACGTCTTTCTCTTCTGGTCCTACCTTCGGGTTCATTCTGAGCATGGGATCCCAGGACCCATCTTGGGAACAGCACTGGAGCAGCAAGAGCAGAGGAACCTTCAGTGTACAGGAACCTTCTCTGTTGGGCACAGAGGCAGTGAGAAGGTAAATTGATCTGGGATTAATGGTACGAAACCAGAACTCTTTCCCTCTGTTAAAGAATGATCTGTTTGTGTAGGTACCAGGGACCTCCAGCATGGTTCTGTCCCATTAAACATCAGCTCAAAAAGGAGTTCTGAGCATATATTCCCATGAGGAACTATTAATAGTGCTTTCCACAAGAGTTTGCTCTTTGCAGAGACAAACTCTATCACCTTGTTTGTTAATACATCAGCATTCACTCTTGGAATTAATTCCTGTCCTATCAAAACCTGTAAAATGGGAACCAGACACCTCAGCTGAATAAGAAAATGTCTTTTAATTTGGGAACTGCTTACAGAAAATGAGATTTTGCTTCATACACATTTCTCTGAGAAATAAGTAGCTGCTAATAAGTAACTGATAGTAGGGATTTCCTCCCTGCATTTCTAAGCAATTACTTTTAAAATACTTTTGAAAATTAGAAAAATTTTAGCATGCATGGAAAGCAAATGGACATGTTTGGGATGTTCTTGTTTTGCCTAACACTATAATTTGGTGTAGAGAATTGGGAATGTATTATAATAATGAGAACTGGCAGTGAATTACCGTCCTGTATTAAAATAACCTTTAAAGTCACTATCTTCCATTATGAGTGTTTAAGTGCACAGAAAAGCCTCATAAAAACAAGGAATGTATGAGTATTCACTCTCCTGGGATTTAGCTCCTACTGATGGTGCAGCATTGAAATAGAGAGTATAGCAACAAGACTGAGTCATGTAAAAAAGCAAGAGGAATAAAATCTGTACTTTTGTGCAGACTAAAAAGTTTGTTCCAAAAACTGAGTAGGGGCTGCTGTGCTTCCCTGATCCCTGCAAGCAGCAGCACTGTGCTGGCCTGCAGACCAGTGACTCACTCTATACCACACTGTTTGGATAGAACAGAATGTCTCGCAGTGAGCTGTTGCAGACTGCCTTTCTCCCTGCTGTGCTGGCTGCACAAGCGGAACTCTCTGAGCACAGAAAAGAGAAACATTGTTCTGACAGAACCCTGAACCTGACATTGGCAGGTTGGTGTCAAATGTATCACTGTCCATGGCCTGACAGAAGCTGCAAGCTGAGAATGAACTTTTCACTTATAAGAAAAAAATCTATTATATTATCCATACTGTCCAACTACTCCACATCAGCCTGTACCTCTGTTCCCTGTGACCCCTTTCAGTGAACACTTAGGCAGCCTTAGAATGGATCTGACTATAATCTTATTTTTCCCAGAGAATTCAAACATTCATAATGACAGCAAGACATAATGCATTCATAATGACATCATAGAATTGTTTAGGTCGGAAAAGACCTTCAAGATCATTGAGTCCAGCCATTAACCTGAGCACCATACCTATGTGTCCTTCAAAAATCTTCAGTGTTGGTAACTCTACCACTTTCCTGGACAGCCTGTTCCAATGCTTGAGCATTCTTTCAGTGAAGAAATTTTTTGTAGTATGCAATCTAAACTTTCCCTGGCAAAACTTGAGGCTATTCATCTCGTCTTATCACTTGTTACTTGGGGAAAAAGTAATCAATCTCCACCTGGCTACAGCCTCAGTTCAGGGACTTGTAAAGAGTGATAGGGTCATGCCTGAGCATCCATTTCACCAAACTGAATGTCTCCAGCTCCCTCAGCTGCTCCTCACAGGACTTGTGCTCCAGACCCTTCCCCAGCTCCACTGCCCTTCTCTGGACACGCTCCAGCCCCTCAACGTCTTTCTTGTCGTGAGGGGCCCAGAACTGGACACAGCACTCAAGGTGTGGCCTCACCACTGCCGAGTACAGAGGGACAATCACTGCCCTGGTCCTGCTGGCCACACTATTGCTGATCTAGGCCAGGATGCCATCGGCCTTCTTGGCCACCTGGGCACAGCTGGCTCATGTTCAGCTGCTGTTGGCCAGCACCCCCAGGTCCTTTTCCACTGGGCAGTTTTCCAGCCACTCTGCCCGAAGTCTGTAGCTTTGCATGGGGTTGAACTTTGGCACTTGGCCTTGTTGAAAGTCATACAGTTGTCCTTGGGCCCTCAATCCAGCCTGTCCAGATCTCTGCAGAGCCTTCCTGCCCTTCAGGAGGTCAGCACTCCCACCCAGCTTGTCATCTGCAGACTGACTGAGGATGCACTTGACACCTTCATCAAGATCATTGATAAAGATACTGAACAGGGCTGGCCCCATCACTGAACCCTGGGGAACACCACTGGTGGCTGGCTGCCAGCTGGATTTAACACCACTCTGGGCTTGGGTAACCAACCAGTTTTTCACCCAGCAAAGAGTACACCAGTCTAAGCCATGACCATCCAGTTTCTCCAGAAGAATGCTGTGGAGGGAAATCAGATAAGACAAGCAGGACTTGCCTTATGCCCTTGCTGACTGGGCCTGATCCTCTGGTTGTCCAGTACTTGCCATGGGATAGCACTCAGGATGATCTGCTCCGTGACCTTCCCCAGCAGCACAGTCAGGCTGACAGCCCTGGTCCCATTGCTGATGTATTCAAAGAAACATTTTTCTGTGTCTTTTAGGGCAGTAGCCAGATAAAGCTTCAGTTGGGCTTTGGCCCTCCTAATTTTCTTCCTGCTTAACCTCCTGTTTGTTGCTCATGTTGTGTGCGTTGGTGTTAGAGGCACTTCAGCTGAGCTGTTGATTCCACCACCTCCTTGGGGAGAGAAGCTCTAATTCCTACACGACTATTTTCAGGTGCTTCCATGGTTTCTAAAACATCACTGACCTTTGTGTCTTTGTTGCCATGTAGATCTCCATCCCCCACCTCTAGTGGCAGACAGAAAGAACTTGCTAGTGTATAGTCACTCAGAAACTGGTGAGCTACCTTCAAGTTTGCCTCTAGTGAGCCTGGTTTTACCCCTTTCCCCATTTTAGTTCAAAGTTGTTTCGATAAGCCCTGCTAACTTCAGTGCAAAGGCCCTTTTCTTCCCTTGGGACAGGTGTACCCCATCCATTGCCAGCAGGTCTGGTGTTGAGTAGGCCAAATCATGATCAAAATCCCTAAATTCTGCAGGTGACACCAGGCTTGGAGCCAGGTATGGGTCTGCAGGACTGTACCAGTCCTTCCCTGCAACTGGATGGATGGATAGAGGAGAGCAACAGCTGTGCTCCTGACCCCTTAACAGTCCTCCCAAGGCCCTGGAGTCTCTTAATTGCCCTTGAACTTCTTGTTGCAACTTTATCACTGCCTACCTGAAAAAAACAGAAAATGGATAATAATCGGAGGGTTGTGCCACAGGAGGACACTTCACGTCTTTAACCCAGGCCCCAGGAACGAGGTAGACTTCCTGAAGAAGCGTGCCTGGTCTGCATATGGGGCATTCTGTTCCCTTCAGAAAGGACCTTCTATGACATCAACCTGGTTTTTTTCTCTTTATGGAAGAAATTTTTGAGACAGGGCATAGGCTTAATTAACCTCAGATGGACCATCCTCCTCATTATTGTTCCATTCTAGTCGCAGAGCCTCCCACCTCATGTGCCAGGTCACCTGGAGTGCCGGGGCAGTCACAGGTGAGACACGCAGGAGCCTGACGACATTCCTCCATCCCTTCAGTCACTGTGCTGAGCCAGGCAGAGAGAGGACCAGGAATCCCCTGTGTCATACAGGGCCGGTCTCGGGGTGCAATTCCAGCAGTTTGTCTCTCTCGCACCCCTGGATATCCTCGTTCCTGGAGCTCTGGCACAGGGTGTAATTCCCGCAGTCTGTCTCTCTCACACTCCCGGATACCCCCATTCCCAGAGTGCTGGTCCCCGTACCGGGTGTTTCCCACTGCTGCCCTCTGGTGCGGGTGCAGAGCAGGGCACAGCTATAAAGTCGTACTCCAAGCTTAGAACAGCCCCGCAGACGCCCAAATTTGACACCGCTATTGAGCTATAAATATAGTTTGTTTACACTATGTTGATCTATAGTTATCTCCTTCCAAGACAAAATAACCAAGTGTTACCTTTCCATTTAACTGGTACATGTCAAATAAACTGGTAACTGTAAAAGGAAATAAACATAATCCTGAGAGAAAAAGGAAGCGCTGCACTATTCTCTACTTGGAAAGTATAGCCAAACATGCTGTGATAATTATCATCAGGAATTTGTTCTGCAGCATCAGACTCTCTTAAAAGTAAGCTGCCTAAAAATACCCTCTGTATACAGAAGCAATTGCAAAGTAGGGGTTATGCACAGGAAGGGGAATTTCCTGTTAGACTTATACAGATACAATTTTGCAGGTTTTGACAATACAATCCTTGACAAGTTTCTGTCCCACACATCTTTTCCCTCTTTCCCAACCTAAATGAATATGTGATTCCATGAATAGGTAGAAAGTGTTGTTTTTAACAAGGCTCATCAATGCATTTATTTACTCTTGTTTACTACTGATTAAAACCTCCCTATTACACTGCTATCATCTACAGAAGCTCTGTCACTGTTTTCAGTAGGATTCCACTAACCACTGATTTTCTGTTCTCTGCCTGCATTTAATGCTCTTTCAACTGTATACACTAATATGTAAATAACTTTTCTCCCAGTTTTTTGTCTCTGTCCTTGCTACGTTAACTGGGCTCAGAGCAGTAGCTTTGTTTTCTCCTCATTTTTGCTGTGTGAATTTGTTGCCAAACAATGACAAATTTTCATGAGCTAGCACCAGTTTTCTCTATTTGCTGATTTCTCTAACACAGCAGAAACAGAGAAACAAGACCCAAGTGCAAGGTTAAACACAATACGTAAACTATGTCTTTTGTAAGGAATCTTATGAGACAGTTTTCAAAAGCATTCAAGAATTGGAAGCTAAGCTCTAAGTTCCCTCATCTTTTTAATACAATGAAGAAAAAAAGAAAAACAAGGATGTCAAAAGTTTGAAATACTCACAAGTCTCGGAATGCTGAGCAGCACGTCCACACAGAAGTTAGGATAAGGTTTGCCCAAGTGACAGCAGCAAACGCTCCACCCCCTCCTCCATTCTGTTTTACTTTCAGTTGTTGTATAAATAAATTTGAACCTAATAAGGTAGAAATTATTCTCATGACAGCAGATAGTAGGGATTTCCTCCTGCCATTTCTAAGCAACTTTCAAACTTGGGGAAAACAAAACCTAAACAAAACAACACAAAAAAACCCTGTGGGGAAATACACATGCCTACAATTTAGAAGGCAGGCAAGCAACTGCCAAACACGAAAGGCAGCTGACTGCTTGCTATCCAAAGCATGGACATTCCTGGACATTCCCTTTTACCATTCCCTAAAGGGAAGAAAGCTCGTGGTTTGTGCCCTTGTTGCTGCACCTTGTAGCTTAAGTGTAACCTCCCAGCCAGCTCGGCAGAGTTGTTTACCTTGGAAGCAGACACTGTAGCTTTATGCTGTGACTCCTCCTCTTTGCAGCCCAAAGAGCGTGTTTTACTGGGGCAGCCGCCTCAGGATGGAAAAAGCAGCGGCCTTTCAGGACAACACAGAGAAGCCATGGAAGAGGGTTGTGAAGACAGAAAAGAGCTTATCCAAAAGGTTTCCGCATCTGGCTTGCTGTGGAACAACAGTGCAGAGAGGTGGCATAGGCCAGCAGAAGAGAATCCTTATAAAGGAGCTGAAATAATAACCTGCAAATTGCATTGAAATCAGTAGGTTTGGACTTCTAGCTGTTAAGAAAAGTGTAAGTTTAGTGTCTATAATAATCACCGGGAATGGCAGCTGTAATCCTTAAGTCCTGCTTAGACACCTCATCATAAAAGCTTTTCTTCCTTGAGATAAACTTCAATGTCTTGAAGATGAGGCTCAGCAGCTCCCCAGGAGTACTGTCAGGTTTCCAGGAACCGTCACTTACCTATGTAAGGTTCATGCACTCGAGAGACAACAGTGAAAGCAGTACTTGATCTCTGTGCAATCTTCTTTATGTCCTCGTCTGTGCTGTTCTGGGTGCTGGTTGATATTCTGTGCATGTCACACTGGAAGGTGGTAAAAATATTCTGCAGCTGAATGACAGGGTTTTAGAAATTACACTGTCTCCTTACTGAAGAAGAGATGAGTTTCTGGAGCTGGGCATTTCCTTCTTGTTTCTCAGTGAAATAACATTTTTTCAGGAACACTACTTATAAAACAATACCAGTTAGTTCACTGTGCTGGCATATTCTATTACAGACAGATTCCAAAAATCTATTTATGAACGTAAATAAGACTTCTGTATCTTCAACAGTGGTTGTACAAGTGAGAGAAACAGGGCCTGGGACTGAATGTTTCCAGAGAATAGTTACAGGTGGCTGCGTGACAAATTCATTGCGTGGGACAGCTTGCTGCCATTTCTTAGCACCCCGGTGTCCTGAGGTCCAACATTTGGGTCCAGCATCCATTCTGCAGAGAAGGCACCAGAATGAAACGCCACCACATTAATTACCTCCTGCATGGGGTCAGGTTTGCAGTCACTGCCACTGCAAAGAACCAAAAAAAAATGCAGAAGTCATGATTTCATGCTTGCCGGGGACTCTTGGCTCTCTCACATGATACATTACCTGTGCCTCCAGAAAAGCAGCTACTTGCACTCCCTGTACGTTGTACACCTGCTTAAAAAGTGACATTCACACCCTGCATTGAGGCAGACATGAGAGGTGAAATCTGCTTCACCTGGCAGCTGTTAGAAACCTGGGCAGGATTTAAAAACAAAAATAAAAATACAGATTTTCCGCAGCCTAATGACAGATTATAAAAAGAAGTTTTTCATTGCAGGAAAAACATCAGCTTGGATAAATATTTAAACCAAAGGAACATACCCATTTATTAACTGTCTTATGATAAGATCACTTCTTTTCAGACAAAATTGGTCATAAAGATCTGTTTCTTCAGCTCACTCCAGCTCAAAGAGTGCGAGTAAATGATACCAAGTGTACATGTGTGTACATGTATGTACTTGGACTTGGATCCCAGGGTCTCTCATATTTGCCACTGTTTAAATCTGAAAGAAAATTGAGTGTTTTCCATTTGTTTTTCTGTTTCATGCAATACCTTTGCTATGCTAAATTTGACAGAATTTTCTAAACTAGGAGAAATTTATAAGCAAACAGACAAAAACAAGCACCCAAACTCTAGGTATTAACTAATTATGTGAGAATAGGGGAAGAATAACTTGCTTAATTTTTTTTTGAAAAATCACTTTCCCAAAAGTTTCCTTTGAACACAGCAAAATGGAATCATTGCATATTGAGTGGATTTTTTTTTTTAACTATCTCTCTGAGTGTTTGGATTTTTTCTTTTTTAAGCACTGTGTTTTGCTGGCATTTCTGAAGTTTAAAATATATTTCTAGCTTAATATAATAACTATTCCTAAAAATTACAGTAGTTGTATATAAAACTAATGCATGTGTCAGTATGTATTGTATTACAGTAGGGTGGCAATACCATCAGCACTCCTCAAAATTTAGTTATCATTCATTTTCTTAATTACACAAAAATGTGCTCCCTAATTACACAGGAGACATTTTATAATCATCTACTTGCTACTAGCCATATCAAGGTGTTTAGTTATAGCATAAATTATTCTCAGATTCTCTTACAAGCAAAATACCCCTTTCTAATTTATGCAGGTTTCATTTATAGTGGACGCATGCTGTTTGGCAAGATACTGGCAATTATTCTCACTAAAGAGCAGCTAAATTGTAATGCAGTGTTTTAAGTGCAGTGACAAAGAATATGAATGCAAATAGTAAAGTGAAAACAGATGCATTACTGTCATTTTGGAAATAAAGCAGGAAAACTGAGAACTCAAACACCACCATCCTGACTTGAAGCAACATTACCCAAATGTTTTGTGCAGCTGCATGACACTCAACAATAAGTTTGTGGTTTCTCTGCTCCTAGAAGTCTGCCCATATTCTCATGGAATTCCTTTGGAATTGGTGTTAGTTTTGTTGCTGAACACCAGGAGAGGAAGTATTGCTACAGGAGCAGGAATGAAGAAATGAGAGGGAAGAAGGCTTTTTCAGAGCAGTCTGTATGATTGAGTGGGTACACAAAAACCAGCAGTTCTAGCAAACACAGAGCCCTTTAGGATGGCCCCAGCTGACTCAGCCCAAATCCAACTTCCTTTGCTAAATTTCTGAATGCTTAAAGAAGGGAGTGCACTATGCTCTTCTCACCTACTGTCTCAGTATCAGTCATTTTAATAACAGGACTTGAAATGGACACCTAGCACTGATAAGTTATCAGCTCTGATAAGACATTATGGTCTTTAATGATTTTAATTTTCTTTAAATGAATTCCAAAATTTTTAGAGAAGCTGAACCCAAATATACAGGCACATGCAGAAGACAATAATTGCAATTTAAAATGTATCTCTTCCCAAGTACTTTTTTTTTTTTTTTTTTTTTAGTGTTCCTGCTGTCTTTTAATTTTTGCTTACNTCTTTAAATGAATTCCAAAATTTTTAGAGAAGCTGAACCCAAATATACAGGCACATGCAGAAGACAATAATTGCAATTTAAAATGTATCTCTTCCCAAGTACTTTTTTTTTTTTTTTTGTTATAGTGTTCCTGCTGTCTTTGAATTTTTGCTGCAGAGCTGAACTACGACACCATCAATTATCAACCCTATGAATTTCTGCATAGGAAAATGACGGAACTGTTGTTTTCTTCCTCTAGATGACAGAGTGGATATAAAGAGCTGATAAGGATGTACACCTTTGGCTCCTTCCACCATTGCCAGAGTGGCAGCCAGAGGAGGTAGTTCCAGGGGAAACAGCCGTCTGCCTCTGAGAAGTCACATCCCAGTCATCCCACCAGCAATCACCATTACTCCATGACAGTTTAGCAAAGGTGAGCCTTGATTCTAGTGATAAGGCCAGCAGCAGAGTGCCTTACTACTGAGAAGGACAGGACAGAGGGGAGCTTGTATGATGAGGGACTCACGTAAATCTGTCTTTCAGATAAGGTAGGAAGGTGCATTTCTGGAAATTATCATCTTCATACACAGAACTGAGTCTGGTACCTGTTCTGCACCAGTGCTGTAACCACACACACCAATATTCAGGACAGAAATAATTCTATGGAGGAATTACTGCTGTAATAGAACATGTGCTAAACATGTTACTCGTTGGGAATGTGTGCCCTCTGAAAATCTAGGCAACTTCTGCTTCATGGTTCGTATAGGGCTAGAATCTGTCTCTCTTTTTTTCATACTAAATTATAATGCCCCCTAAATTATAGACTCTTCAGATTGCTTATTAAAAACTGGCATTGCGAAACTGCTATTTAATTTCTAGACACATCTGGAGAGACATTATTATTACGCCTTTCAGAAGCATGCACAATATTTCTGGCATGTTATAATTTATCAACTATTGCCACTAAGAATGAGCTATTCCTATTTAAAGAGACAGTGTTCCCAAGCAAAACCAGATCAATTGCTAAGTCAGCAAAAGCAAAACAAAGGGAAAGGCATTTAATGCATAAAATGTGTAGAAATACGTTTCTGAGTCTGTGAAAAAAGTTAACACAGAGAAATGTGCTTAGCTGGAGTTGTGTGAGGAGCATATAATCCTAAGTGCCTGGTGAACAAGTACTACTCTATTTAGACAAAATACTTGCAGTATTGCAGCCTACAGGTTTTCCTAAGAAAGTTGCTCTTCAAATTGCGTGATAGGAAAATTCTACATATAAAATAATTATATGAATTAAAAAAAAAGCTGGCTAACATCCCAAAAGGAATATCCTCACTGTAGAGGTTCTCTCAGATTACACTTGTGTTATTTCTCTCTGTGTTAATCAACCTTGAGTGGACTGGCCAGACCACAAAGCTCTTGCAGTTCACACTCTCTGATGCAGGGAACTACACGCCAAATCCACAAAACTGTTGATGACTATAATCCTTACATTCCGAGATAGTTCCCACAGGAACAATTCTCTACTCAAGTGCTTCTTTGAAATTAGGTGCTGTGCTACTTGACCTCAGATGACTGGACACCTTCTGCACTGGGTAGCTGGAGCCCAGAGCAGTGCCTTGGGGAAACAGGCACATTTCCCTGTCAGGTTGCACATGCTGAACAGAGCAATGTCTAAATGAGCCAAGTAGCAGGGCCGGGAAGGGCCTTTTGAGGGTTTAAATGGCCTTGGTTGCCCTGGTACTGCCTCCAACCAGGGTCTGTAGCTCAGCATCCTCCCCTGAAAGCAGTGCCTTTATGCAGTAAAAAGCACAGCATCCAAAATACGTGACAGTCAATTATTTTCTTTTTCTTTCTAAACAAGCATTTTCTAAGTGTTTCTCAACAGAAATTCCAGAACAGTGAGTTGAAGAATCAAAATTTTACATCATAATAATGGAACTGAGTCTCTTGGGAGAGGGAGGATGGATTCCTTTCCTCTCAGCTAACTATTTGTTAAAACAAGATCTCTCAGTCTCAGTCTATGTAGACACCCTCTCTGAGGTTAGCAGCCTGCTTTGTGGCTCACTTTGCCATTCGTAGTTGAAGCTTTAAGAAACACAGGAAAATTTAATGCTGACCCATATGATGATGCAAATAAGTCCTACTAGACAGAAATAACATGAGAGAGATTGATAAACTGGAGAGATGAAAGAGGAATGCAACTTAGTAATGATATGCATTCCATCAAGATAATTTCTTTTTTTTCTCTTTAAGACTAAAATAAAATAATCATGATATATGTATCAATTTTCTTGTCTTATATTACTTTTTTATGGCTTCTTTATGCTGTAATACAACTGTCTCTTTAATGCTGAGAGCTTTTGTGACAAAAGTATAAAACACTTCTTGAAAAGTAATTTCTGAATAAACAGAGAAAACAAGATATTTAGCTACCACGTGGACAGAATGTATTCTAAACCCTAAAAATTTAAGAGACTCTGCCAAAAGTCTCTTAAATTAAAGAGCCAAAAGGAAGGAAAGGTATTTCTCCAACTAGTCTAAATTAGGAGTTGTGGTGGCCGGTGAGCATGCCTTCATGTTAAGCCGACCAAAAGGCTTTTCCCAGGATGCATGGTGCTGTTAAGTTAATCTATTCCAGTCTGAATTCCCTGGTTGGCTGCTGGCCTTGGCCCCTCGTCACTTCCCCGGGGCTCTCCCATTGGTCCCCGCTCCCTGATCCTGCCTTTTCCCCAGCCCCGGGAAAAACCCTGAGCTATCCATTGTTCTCGTATTTGCCCCTGCGACCTTTGACAGTGAAGATGCAATAAATCCTCATGCCAGAATGCAAGCAAATATCCTTCCTGACTCTTTTGTCACTGGCTTAATGCTGAACCTACCCAGGCACCTGTGGGGGCACGCAGGACCCCATGGAGCCAGGAAGGAACGGTATTAGGAGTCATACCAAATTCAAAGCTGTCTTTAGTTTTGTCACATTGCTTTCAGACTTCTAGGGTATATAAAGAGACTTTTTATATATTATGACACTTGTGGAAGATTGAACTCCCACCTCACCCCACTGTATCACTCCTTTACATGAAGAAAATCAATGTGCTTTCTGTAGGTAATCTTAACATGTGGCACGCTATGTACAGAAAGAGCGAATGCTCTGGGAGCTGGCAAAATTTTGACTAGTTGGTGAAAAGGTGGTAGTTTGAAATTTACTGATTTCAATAATTGCTCATTTGTGATTTCAGACCTGGGTTTTATGATAGTTTATTGTCCTCAGACCAGTGATTTTCCCCATCTGCTTCTTCTTACCTCTCCCCAGAGCACCTGTTATTCAGGAACAGCAGCTTCCTGTGAATGCTGTGCCTTTGCTTTCAGTGGGGCCACAAGGGACACAGAAATGTTCAACATGCATAGGAATGGAGATTCCCCATTTTTAACCTCCCCTGCTCACTCTGAACTCTCCCAGCCTCTGCCTTGTGACTGTCTAGGCTAGGTGACTGAAATTCATTGTAGGAAATCATGCATTCCAGTCCTCTCTGTTTCCCTGATGATTTATCTGTGTGTACTTCATGTACCCCAAAGACAGACAATGTGTTTATAGGCAGGATCTCCAGTATCACACCATTGAACCCTGCTTGTCCAGTGAGCAGCTTCCGTGAATTGTCTATATGAATGTCCAAAATGGGGCTGGCTTGCAGGTGCAAACAGTGTTTCCTAGTACTGGTATGACTAGCTATCCCTGATATATGACTTGATGTTCTTGTTACTCTTCTATGGGCTTTGAAATCTGATCCAGATTGTTCCAAATAGAGAAAAACGAAAGGCAAACTTCTGGGCTGTGTCCTAGCACGGAGTGTAAAGCAGCAGCAGCCCTTTAAATTGCTGCAGCAACATTGGCCAAACTAGGAAAACACAATAAGCCAAAACCTTTTGTCACTATGGTTGGATCAAAGTTTGTGTGTATTAAAATAATAGATGAACAATGTCAACAGATTATTATATCCTCTGCAGAGTTGAAATTGTGGGGGGAAAAAAGCAGGTTTTTGTAAAAAAACATTATTGAAAAGTTGAGACTCAAAGCACCCATGGTTACTTTGCCTTTTTGTCTTGTGTACTTGTACAGTACTTTGTCAAATATAACCAGAGAGTACCATCCAGAAATACTTGAAATATAAATAAAAATCACATACTGTGAATTTTAATCAATAGAGGCAAAGATGTTTTTTCACTGGAACAAAGTTGAGATTTTAGCACTATGTAAGAGCTGAAGACATTGTAGAGGACAAGTAAGAATTCAAGTACTGATAAGTGGCCCTTAGGAAGGAAAGAAAATCAAGGAAGTAAATCAAGTTTAAACTCAGGAAAATACATTGCCTCAAAAAGATTTCAGTTTGTTAGAGTGCAACTACACGTAGTAATGCTGGTCTATAAATCCTGTGTAATGAAGACAGTAAATAGTGAACTTGCAAGGCATGGATGAGTGGTAGGCATGCTCCAGAAGAACAGTGGATGTGATGTCCTCTGAGAAATAAATAATAATAAAACCAGTCCAAAATCTCAGATATGAAAGACTATGGTCTTGTCACTTCCCAGATACCTACATTACTGGCAACATCTTGTCATTCGCTTTTTCTAACCCCAGGATTCCTCCTGATTCCTCCCTGGTAAACACCCACTGTTTACCAGGGAGCATCTATTTTTGTGCAGCTCCCATGGCAGCTAGTTTCCTATCTTTAAAAATCAATGTTGTGTGGCTTAAGGGAGGGATAGAATTGAATTCCTGCTGATATAACACTTTCTTGAAAACCCTTCCATGTATTTATACCGGTGGAGACTCTGTGATGTCTAAGATTTACATAACATGGAGCTGGTCCATAAAATTGCATGCTTTACTTGTTTCATTTCTGGGTGACTGTATGAAATCAATTCTAATTTACTCTCCTACACCTGTCAATAGGAGCTTAGACCTAAGAATCTGATAAACACAGTCTTCTGGCACCCTAAAGGACCAAGAGATCCATTTCTTCTTTGGCAAGGGGGAGGGACTATGTCTTTGCACAGAATGTTTGAAAAAGTGAATTGAAACTGATGATGGTGCCAGTTCATATTATGCTAAACTACAAGGTCTTGGAGGCCTTTTTCACTGCCAGTCACCCCAATTAGCAAAAGCTATATTCAGCAACTTTAAATCAAATCCTCTGTGCTCTGGCTGAAGTAGGAAGTTTAGCTTAAAATGAGGGGTTTGGGCTAATTTGGACATTTCTCAGAAGCAGGGTGAATATATGAAACTGGTAAACTTCTCAAAGCTGCTTCAGGAACATAAATGGCCACTGTGTATAACTTGAGGTTCTAAAAGTACTCGAAATATTAATATTTTTTGTCTGATAATTAGAAAATACTACTTTCCCACTTGAGAAGGAGAAAAGCTGTTTTTCTTGTCATCATTGTGATTTCTTGTTGTTTATATGTTCTAGTGTTTATATGGAGTGTTCTTCAGTTGCGTGTATAATACAATTTGGGAGTTACCTTTGTTAAAATAGATCAAAAACTGAGTTGTAAAGGATTTTTGATGATGTCTAGTCCATCCTTCTGCCCTAAAGTGTGAGCACATGTGCCTAAACCATACCTGGTGGATATTTTATTGAAGTTCTCTTCAAAACGTCCAGTGTGCTGAAGAACTTTACAGGAATGTGGCATAATAGGACATGCAAGGAAGGCGCACAGCAAAGGGAGGATCCTGTGGCAAATGCATGAAAAAGTTTGTCGATACTATTTTGTGGTCTTCTTTTCCCTTCCAAAACATTTCATTCCTTCTGTTTAGTACTGCCTGAGGTTTTGTGAGCAGAGCTTTCATTTGATAGCTGCATCACAAATGAAACTGCTTGAACAATCCTGGATGACCTACTCATTTTCCTTTCTTTCAATTACATGAGTTCCTCTGTGCACAGCACTCCTGAGTCCACCTCTCCAACAAGTTGTGCCCTCTCATTCTGACAGATTCCTTTCTTGCTTGTATTAATTTCACAGGACAGGATGTCAAAAATCTTACTGAAGTCAGGATGATGTGACAGCTACTGCTTCTCCTGTATAATTTAGACTTTTTATCCTGTCAAAAGGAATAATTTGTCATAATTTGTCCATAATGAAATGTGTGAGCTTTTTTCTTCTCCAATTTCCATTTTCTCTGAATGCTTCTGCTGGTAGGTTTTCAGGCATGGGAGATTACCTATCTAGACTGGTGCACTCACTCTGTCTCAAGGGCAGTCATTCTGAGCCTGTTTTTTATCAACTTGGACCCCAACACATCAGTCAGATCTTCAGGCAGGGAAGGCAATAGGGAGCCCCCACTGAGTCAAACCAAAGGCCTGTTATCCCAGGATGCAGCCTGCCTGCCATCCACTGGCCAGAAGCACATGGGTAGTGTGAGAGCAGAGCCAGGGCACGGGGACCCTTCTCCAGTGATCCTCTTGTGTCCTCAGGGGTCCCTCAGACAGCTCGTCTCTTTCAGCCAGCACAAAGCTCTGCAAGCTGTCACAGTCGCTCACATCAGATCTTAAACAGGAGTCCCCCTTTGTTCACAGTGCTATTTGTTCACTATTTGTCTTCTATGCTTCTCCTGCTAAAGAGAATTTACTTCTTATTTTTGGTGACATGATCAGCTCCCTCTCAGAAACGAAGTTAAACATTTAAATTGTATCACTGAAGATCCAAGTGATTTTCAGCTAGGGTGTCTTGATAAGTGAGATGTATATTGCTTTTAAAATAGCCATGCATCTAAAATTTTGGTAATACCTCTCTTTGCATCTCATGGTAAATGCAGCATGTCCCTTGTACAATACTTCCAGAGGCATGGAAAGTACAACCCTTTCATTAGACGAATTTTGGCCCTAACTCTGTAGATGTGGTTCATGATTTTTAACCTAGGTGTATCTGTGCTACAGTTTCAGAATCAATTAAACCTTTCTCTGTAAATATATGGATATTTGGGGCATTAGAATTTTAACATGGTGTAGAACACTGCATAACAGACTGGCTAATCTAATCCTAGAAACCTCTGCAAGTGCGTGCCTATGTTTCATTTACCCTCATGTCTTCAATCACTTGTTCCTATGGTCTATTGTGACTAGTTTGTAGATCATACATCTAGAAACATTTTAAACAGGGGCAAATTAAAAACTGTTGTCTGACACTGAAATGTATACTTCACTTAACAAACATACCCCAGTGAGAGGATCTGAAAAAATAGTAGGACAGCGGGTCCAGTGGAGTGACTTCCCTGGTTAGCTCACTTACAGCTGCAGCAGGAAGTTCCTTTCCACTCACTCCAGGGATCTCCTAAACTGTTTTCTCTCTGCTGTATTGTCTTTCCAGCAGATATCTGGTAAGCTGAAGTCCCCTATGAGTGGGACTCTTACCAGCTGCTTGTAGAATATTCCGTGTGCCTCTTCACCATGGCTGGATGGTCTATAACAGACTCCCACCAGGACATGTCTTGCTGGCCTTTCCCCTGATCCTTACTCATAAATACTCAACACCATTGTCACCATCATTAAGCTCTAGACAACCAAATCCCAACACCTTTTTGCAGGGAGAAGCCCTAATTCCTATTCTCAGGCGCTTCCGTGGTTTCTAACTCATCAGTAGTGCCTGTGTCTTTGCTGCCTCGTGGATCTCCATCCTCTGCCCCCGCTGAGACTGCAGACTGAGGACCTCACTAGCACATTGTCCCTCAAACACTGGTGGGCTGACCCCCGGCTTATCTTATTTTTTTATTTACTTCTTTTATATTGCTAAGTGATAACTACTGCAGCTTCAGTAGATGATTTTTTAATTAGGCTTTCAAAAAATTTCCATATGTTTATTCTTCTAGCATCTAAGCTCTTTTATGTGAGTTAGAGCTTTATAATATCTTTTAATGTGCTTTTCAAACTGTGACCTAGCTGTTTACAGTGGAGAGTGTCCCACAAAACATTTGATAAGAGGTGAAAGAAAAAATCATTTTACTTTGCTGCAACCTTTCACTATTAACATGTTTCCCAGCAAATTGCTGATCTAAAGGCAGGTTTGAACCACATGTCAAGTAAGGAAAAATCAGCTGGTATAAATTGGTGTGGCCTGTTCTTTGCTGCTCCATGATCATTATCTACCATGATCTACCATTAAGGAGAATTTAGAAATTTTCACTTTTAGGAAAACTACTTTTCTACCTGAAATAAAATACCATATGACTCCTTTCTCTGTTTTTATAATGGCTCATGCTGTTACAACAAATAAACAAAAGGATTCCAGTTAGCATGTATGGATTAGATGTTTATAGGAAAGGGTAAGTTTTCTAAGATAATTTTTCATTTGGAAAAAGTTCACTTCTGCATTGCTGTCATGTAGAAAGATGAAGGTACTTTTAAAGTGTGAATGTCAAGATTAAAGTGATAATCCAGTGGGTGGAAACATTAACATGGGCTTCTTCAGGAGGATTTATGGAAGATCTTCACATCTAGAAATCACAAGGACAGGAGAAAATGCTGTCTTTAAAGAACGGACAATTCCATGAGGTAGATTAACAAGGGGAGTTAGCAGATATGCACATGATATCTCTGAAGCTTTAAAAATTTTGTGTTCCAAAAGCCACAACCTGCTTGAATGGTTTGACTCTGTTCTGTGGGACAGCATGAAATAATAGACCATTCTAGTAAAATATGTAAGTGTTACTGCAAAAAAGAAGAGAGGTCAAAAGGATATGTTGAAAGGAAGTAGAAAAATAATATTTCCAAGTTGAAAAAAGGGTAAATGTTGAGAGGAGCTTGGTGATTTAATGTTTCAGGATAATTCACTAAAATTTTAGTTAGTTTTTAGACAAGGTCCAGTTCAGTAAAAGTATCTCAACTTTTCTCAGCCCAGTTAAGACATAAAATGGATTTTTAGGTTAGGATGCTGGTAAGGATTTTTAGCTATTTAGATAGCTGTTTGTTTTTCCCATCTTTTTTTTTTCTCCCACTCACCTTAGAAGACAAGTAGATGGAGCAAATTGTTTCTTAACCTTTTGAATGAAAAATTATTTTATAATGGCCATGGAAGACCTGCACCATAAATCAATTATTCTGCAGTTTGTGAACAAATCTTGGCTTTGTTAAAATTACATTCTTTTATGCACTTGGAGTTAGCAATGCAAATTCAAGTGTTAGCTTTGTTTTACATGTAACTGAAAAGCACTATATAAAAGCTAGGAATTACTATTTATTTACTGTATGATATTCACAGTGAGCAGTATGTGAAATTATGTGATAATGTCTCCTCTTCGCATGAGTTGACCTTTATAAGCTTCCTCTTCTCAACTAAATAAATCTTAGAATTCAGTTTTCCCTTGCACACCTGTAAATGAAACCACTGTCAGATGGAGAATATTAATGAATACTAAACCGAAAAAGTACATAGTTGAAGAATTCACTGCTTGGTCAGCTTACATCCATACATTGAGGATATTTTTCTGCAGTAAATGGAGATTTATTCTACAGAATTTAAGCTTTTTTTTAACCCTATCCTTCAAAGCCCAAAGGTTTGTGTGGAGAACTTTTCATTATTAGATGTGACTTATGGGATGTTGTTCAGCAGCTAAAGTGTTCTGAACAATAAGGAAAATAATTGTGTGAGCTCTACTTTTTTTAATACTGATTTTTCGAGCCAGTCAACAGTGTGAACAAAGTGTGAACATTAACTGTCGTGCTGGTGGGTCCAGCCGACAGAACTCACTACTGTGTCTATTTGCTGACTAACACGGGGAAAAGTTTCTGGCTACAGAGCACTGACAAAGTCCCTTCCCCATCTCCCCTTCCCACCATGCTTAAAAGCCAGGGGCTTTACACAGTCAAGAGGTGTGGAAACAGAAGTTGCACAGGGCAGTTCCCACCCAGTGACCCTTTGGAAGAGCTCAATCTCTTGACGTAATGCTGTGTTCATTCCCAAGACAAGCACTGCCATCAGTAGTGGGGCATACTGTGATTTGAAAACCAGCACCACTCTGCCTGTGGATATGATACCATGCTTATAACCCAATGTAGCCAGAAATTTGCTAAGAAGTGCCTTGTCTGCCAGAAAGCCAGCTGGGCTTCAGCAACTGCTGCAGCTAAAAACAGTGTGTGCATGTATTTTCTGGACCATACAGAAGGCACCCTCTCACAGACAATGAAAACAATCGGCAGCAGAACAGAAACAGGATTCATTACTTCAAATGAAACTGTATCTTGTTTCTATCAATAGCATGATTATGCTGGTGCTTTACTCAGGGGTAAAGATAGGAAGTATTTTTTTATAGTCTGATGAAACAAGTAGTGATTTTTTCCCTGCTTGTTTTGAGGAGCTTCAAGACTCAATAACAAAATATAGTTCTTTCAATTATGAGTTCTGCTTTTGCTGCCAATTTCAGGAATATTCTCTAAGGCCATATTTCACACTAGCATGACTGTGGTTTTTTTATAGTATTTCCATCAACAACCAAAAAGTGTGTTACATAAGTGTGAACATATCATAACAACTTTCGTGTTAACCCATGTAAGAGCTTCTCCACACAGAACAATTTAGAAGAACTCAGGCCAAGCAAAAAGAGTGATATGTATAAAGAAATGGTTTTAACATCTGTGTTGTGTTGCCTTCATTTGGGAATGATAGCTGAGGTCGTTTCAATACCAACCTAAAAGTAAAGGTGTACCTTTCCCTTCCAAGGGATTACAGGTAAGAAATGTCTCTGCCAGCCAAAGATTTTCATCTTTTGATACGATGTCATCTTGGTAACTGCTGAAATAATCCACTTTTTATCTTGCAAGATGCAGTCCCCGTCAGGGTTCAATATGATCAGTTTTACTGATGTTTTAAGGGTTTCATTCTGTCCACACAACTGAGTATGGCTTGGAGCTTACTGGCTCTGCCAAGTACTGTGAAGCAAGAATTACATAAATAGTTGTATTTAAAGGATGTGGATTATTTCAATCTTGGCAAAAGAGTAGTTGATGAAAAATTTTCTTTGGTTCCCAATGGTTACTGTGGAGAAAAGAATCTTGACTTCTACGGAAATTTAATTTTTGAGTCAAGAATTTTATTCAGATCATCTCTTCCTACAAATTGTCATTGTGGTTGTTCTTATGTTGTCTCCTCCAGATGTTTTTAGTTTACCCCTAAGTAGTTTTGGGATGAAGTTTTTGAAAGCCCTTTATTTTGTTTGGGTGCCCCAGTTAAGGATGAAATATGTGTTTATCTAGATATACTCAGTTGTAGAGGCAAAGGAAATTGTGTAATGTTTCATGTGCTGATGCAATAGTTTGTTGTTTATGATACTTTTACATTCTAGCTTAGAAGCCTGAATCTTCAGATTTGAGCACTCAAAATTCTCTTCCATGACAAAAGTTGAACCTTTCTGACCTGTAAAAATGCTTATAAACAGAAGTTTGCAAGGTCTTCTAAGAAGATCAGTCTGGTACAATTGCAGTAAAGTGCTTCTTAAAATTTTCTTCCTTCTTTTTTGTTCTCACACCTTTACTCTTGTAGAACATTTTCTCATCTAGTAGTTGCTAGTTAAGTAAAATCTTTCTTTAAAATTCTGCTTTTAAGTTTTTATTCAGCAGTTCACTTTTTCCCTTTCAGATTTCTTAAAAAGTCCTGCAGGTTTGGCACATTTACCACCATAACCCAAATCCAGCAATTTTGGTTGTTCTGTGGCATACTCTGTATTCTTTTCAGGCCTTTTTTTGTCCTTTTGCAGCTTCTGTGAAAATAGCATTCACTTATTTGAACATGCTAGGCCATTTGAGGTTATATTTGTCTGTCAGCTCTTTTAGCTCTGTCTCCTTCACATTAACAAATTTCACAGAAGACAAACCCATCTTGCTATGAACGTCTTGTAAAATGCATATACAAATAATAATGTTGCAGAAACTAACCAGAGGCAAAGATCTGTCACAAGTCTGCTTAATTACTCTCTTATTCACCAATTCTCTTTGCAAAACACTCTTTTCTAGAGCCTGCGTTCCTGACTAAAAGTAATAATAGCAGTCACCAACAATTAGACTCAGGACAAGCAAGTTCATGCCTGAGCCCAAACTTGCAAATGTGGTTTTAATGTGCAAAAAAATTGTGACACATTCTTCAGCAACAGAATGAAACCTAAACCATGCCTGCTGAGAAGAGTATGCTATATCTAATACCTGTTCAACTATAATATCTTCTAGAGATACTATCTCAAGCCAGCAAGAATACTAGGATCCTTACAGCACTGCAAACTCAGCCAAGATCTTTTGGAACAAGAAAAACCACCATCAGGCTCTTCTGTAATTTGTTCACTTTGTCACCTTGTATGTTGTTTATTATGGTGTCCTCCTCACCAAGAGACCTCATCATTCCTACCCTGTCCTTGAGGTTTCACTTCAAGCACTGAAATGGTGACAAACTGACACACAAAGGACAGTCTCCTAGATCTGAGCCAGCATTGTTCCATCTGCTGTTTCACAGGGGTTCATGGAAAAGGAGGTGGCCCAAATGCTCCTATTAAAAGTAGAAATAATTTCTTTTCTGCATAAAACCACATTATCCTAATTTAGCAGACCCCTTGTTCCTCAATGTGCGGAGTATTTGTTCAGTGGTGAATCCCAGCAGTGGCTTGTTTTTAGCCTCAGGCTGTGGGCTGCCTGTAACCATTGGCTTTCTCCCCACTTTGATCATCGCCTTCTCAAACAGTGCTATTTCCATGAGCTCTATGCACAGTTTTAGCGTAGCGTAATTTCTCAAAACACACATTTTATAGCTAATCTGTGATAATTATAACTTAATTTGGAGAAGAGAAGGGTGAGAGGGCAAAAGGTTTAATTGCTGCTACATGGCTGGAGCTCTGTACCATCATCAGACGAAGTGCTGTATAATTTGTAGGGTTTTACCTTGTAATATCTCTAATGGTGTGATACCCCTAACTAGTTTTCCATGTATGTTTGCAAATTTCATTGTTAATAACAATCTTAATCTGGTATTCATTAGCCTGTTAATTATATTGTCATTTAGAAACCCTTGCTTCCAATTAGCTTTAATGACAACATCAGAATAATTTTTCTGTGCTGCCATTTTTGTGCAACACTTTCCCATTCAAACTGCCTGCTGTTCTATCTTAATTAAATTTAATAACAGTAGTGGTAGTTTATAGGGGACTTTTTAACCTCATTTAATGTCAGACCATTTATATTAGTTTGAAGTAGGCACCGAAAATGTTTGCATTAATCCAATTACTTTTAAAAGAAGCAAACTTAACTTTTCAGATGATTTTAATTAAGACAAAATCCCCATGAAAGGTCAAACTCCCTACCTGTGCAAATATGTAGAAACATTAGGGGGTTTTCTAAGTACAATGGAGATACATTTAAAAATCAACAATATAAAAAAACACTAAAGCACTAATATAAAGAAGGAAGCCTTAACTTTTGGGTTTTTTAATAGTGGAGGAAAGTGTGAAAAAGCTGTCAGTGTCATTAGTGACTCAGTATTGCCATTCAGACCAAACTTCAGGTAGGGAATGGTTGCAGCATTTTTTTATCTTGGGAAAGCTCCACAGGGCCTGAATAATATGCTTAACATTATGCAGCACCCTTGAAGTTGCACCATGAGACTAAAATCATGGTTCTCATTAAAAATAATTATCTTTTTAGCCTATGCAAATTTAAAGCCCTTCAGAGAATCTTTCCAGGAGATTACAGAAAATGATAGAAAAGTAGATTGAAAGAGATGCTAGAGGTCACCTAGTCCATCCTCCTCCTCAAGCAGTCTGTCTAAACCAATACCATTTCTGAATAAAAGTTTGCTAGACTTTACAGTCCTATTGTGACAAGAATTTGTGTGTTTATTACACACCACAAAGGTGTAACAGGCAGCTTCTGCTCAGCTTTACCGACTTCTCTAAATCTTGCTGTTAGGATCATAAATCACCATTAGATCTGGACAAGAGTTTAATAGAATCATGGAATCACTTAGGTTGGAAAAGATCTTTAAAGCATCAAGTCCAACCATTAATCCAACACTGCCAAATCCACCGCTAAACCAGGTCCCCAAGTGCCACATCAGCACATCTTTTAAATACCTACAGGGATGGTGACTTAACCACTTCCCTGGGCAGCCCATTCCAGTGCTTGAACACATTTTCAGTGAAAAAAAATTCCTAACATCCAATCTAAATCTTCCCTGGTGCAATTTGAACCTGTTTCCACTTCTTTTCCTTATTAGTTGGGAGAAGAGACCAACCCCCACCTGGCCACACCCTCCTTTCAGGGAGTTGTAGAGAGTGATAAGGTCTCCCCTGAGCCTCCTTTTCTCCAGACTGAACAAGCCCAGCTCCCTCAGATGCTCCACATCAGACTTGTGCTTCAGACCCTTTTTTACAACAAAAGCTCTGTTTCTCTAAATAGACACAACAACAACTCTTGCTTTCCTAATATAAGATGCTAAAAACCCTCAGTCTTACAAGTATTGCCACGTGGCTGGCTTCTTCTCAGCTTCACACAATTAATTAATTTCCTCTTTGGAAATTATGAGCTTAGCCCTGTGTTTGCAGCTTGTGTATATCAGCTGTGATGGGTTACGTTTCTTGCATCTTCTGTTACTGAAAGCACCTTGCTGTTTGCACTCACAGAACTGGAAAGTGTCCTTTGTGCTACTCTGCTTTCACTTAAGGTATGATTTTCTGCCAGAACATGAAGCCTTCCCACTAACAGAAGTAACTGAGTGGCAGTAACAAGAATTTTTCATCACTGGAGGCCTGAATGCAGGATGTATCCTTTCTCTGCACCTGAAATTTTTCCCATCTGGTTTTTCCTAAGTAATTTCCTGAAAATCACAGGAAAATGGGTTACTGATTTTTGTTCTGTATAAAATTGAAGCTACAGGAATAACTTGTCTGTACAAGTATAGACTTTTGAACTGTGCAGGGCTAGCTGGTGCACAAGAAATCTTAGGAGAGACTTCCTTACCCTGAAATAGCAGAACCTTGGCAGGTCCATGGTCTTTTCTGGCCCAAGTTGCAGCATCAAATGGAGAAGGGGCAGGATGCAGGACAGTACCAGTTTACACAGGAGTGACCAGATGAAAAGACTCCATTCTGTATGGTCCACCAGTAGTTTCAGTGGATATCTCAGTGCACACTCTTCCATCTATTTGGTCACCAGAAATTTGCCCAATGCTGACAGACAACAATCCCATTATTAGATCACATCATTTTCAAAGTAGCACCTATATCTCTCCTTTTTATAGATTGCATATAACAACCAAGATAATTTGGATGACCACTAGAAGAAACTATTCTTGACTGTTGGGGTAATAGGAATAATTAATTTGAAATTTTGCCACCTGAAATTAAAATGGAATGGGTGGATAATGAGAAGAGCATCTCATAAGTTTGATACCTTTAGTTCTAGTATGAAATTATTATGCCTTCCTTTTTATCTGCCTGAAAAGGGCTGAGGGAGGAGGGGTGTCCTGGGCAGTAGTGTTGTGGATGTTGTGCAAAGGGGGTGCCTATTACCTTTGACAGATAGCCAGGGAAGGCTCGGGAATGCGGCTGTGTGGCACCAGCACGGGTCCCGCGCTAAGTGGGCTGACTCACGTACCAGACACAATTATTCCATAGCTCTCCCTGGGCTCACTTTATCTGTCTGGGAAGCTGGCACAGCTGCATCACTCCTGTTAGCTTGTGAAGGCAGGCTGAAGTATCATTGCTCCATAGTCTTTTCCACAGGGAGTTGTGCTCATAAATTCTGTCTATTAAAACCCAAGCTAAGCATTCATCTGTGTCCTTATCCTTCTGCAGTGATATTCCTGCACTATGTAGGAATCTGGCAGGGTGAAAACTATGAGTCAGAGTTACCCCTAAGTCAGCTGTCCAGGACTAACAATGTGAACATCCTTTCTGTGCTTGCCTGTGCAGCTGCAGCAGGACAAAAGCATTAAAACCCAGATGGATTACTCCCCTGCACTTCCAACCCTGTCCTTAAACAGGCTTAGTTCCTTCTACTTATTCTGTGTTTTCTCTTAGTTCTGTAGCAATTTCCATTTCAATAAATTTTTCTTCACAGACTCTACGGTTACTAGTTTTTCATCCAATATTTATTTTAAATATTAATTGTAATTCTATGTTTTTTTCACAGAAAAATTCATTTTACTACAGTGCCTCTTCCCAGTAGATCTTTTGTGTGGCAACACTGAGTGTTTTCTCTTAACTTACAGTAATAAAGAAAATGTGTCTCTGCCGTAGACCCTGTGAGTCGCCATAGAAAAATTTAGCTTGGAAAAGACCTTTAAGATCACGAACAGCCAAAGGGAGCAAATTTAAGGAAAATTTGCCTAGCTTAGGCTCAGGAGGAACAACTTTGTGACTGCAGCAGTTTCTCAGTGTACTTGTAGGTGCTGTTGGTATCTTTCACAGCTGAGTGCCTTCAAGTGGCAGATGGGATTGCAGAAGCCTTTCCTGGGATCAGGAGACAAGAATGTGCTTTTAGGCACATTGAAGTGAAAATTAGCTGTGGAAGTTAAAGGCAGATAGAAATCAAGATGAGGTTTAAATAATTCTCAGTACAACTCAGAGGTAAATGAAAAGGACATTTCAGGATTACAAATGAAAGGAAGGAATAAAGGTGAACTGGGGATTGTAAAAAAGCAGGCAGGGAAGAAAATCCTACAATATGATGTCAGTTTGATATATACCTATCTGTTAAGTTTGCCTGAACTCAATAGCAAGTAATAGAATAGTTTGAACCATACCAGTTTTATAAACATTTTATTGCTTAAAACTTCAAAATCAAAATGTGAAGATGGATAACTATCTCTGTCTTGTGTATATTGTAAGATTTGTTTTCTTTGGCCAGCCTAGGAAACCTCTGGCATTTCTTACCCAGCTTTCGGAATAATTTTTCAGATAGATGGTTTTTTTCCTCTGTTTCTGAAAAGAAATGAGAATGTTCATGAAGCATAGCTTGACAGTTAAAGGACAGAGTCAAAGGACTTGTCACAGTTTGCAGCAAAAAATTGAATTTTATCTAGTTGGAGTTCAGTCCACAGAACACTGGAGTGTAAAACAGCTGCAGCCAAGGGATGCAAGTGGACAGAGAACTGGACAGTAAATGTTTCATGTGGGAAATCCTCCCTGAAGTACGTCTTTGTGAGATTTATTGCAGTGTCCCTTCTCTTTCTGTTTTTAATGTGGAGTGTGCCCAGAAGCAGCCTTATTTAATAGAAATTTAACTGAGGTTTTTAGAGTGTAATTCTGAGGTGACACAGATTGTGTGTAGTCTTTCAAAAAGACTCATTAAGAGAATTGATACTTTGAAAAACAGGTATTTCAAGGTGTTAAGTACCCTAAATTCCAATTAATGATGTGACAGCCAGGAACAGTGAGGACTATGCATGATAATGCAGTGTACCTGTACAGACATAATAATAAACTAGGAAACTAAAAGTAGAATTCTCTGCATCTCTGTCTCTCATGGGGAACCTCCTTGGTTACCAAGAGAATTACTGACGACATGGAAATGGCTTAAATCTAGGATTTATGAATGAACATAAGTAAAAAGTGGCCTACCACCACCCTTTCCATATGCACAGCTTTTATGTGGCCTCACCTGTTCTCTCTTCTGGATGAATGTTGACGTGAAGAAATTCCACTGACCATGAACACGTTTTCTGTAAAAAATTCACTGTCACTACTACGAAGGCAGCTCCTTCAACACAAGCTAGAGGAGAAGTTTTTTCTGCTCCTTTTGACTTCTAATATAAATAGCAGAATAAAGGATCAGAAACATTCCTCTCCAAAACCTTTTTTAACAGGGATTTTACTAGATGCTACAAGACCTTTCTAACTTGCGGCTGAATGGTTCAAAGAAATTGTGTGAAAGCATTTGGTTACCTTGTGACTCAGGTGCAATTTCTTCTGAACTCTGCTTTTTTTGGGAGCACAGAGCAAAGGTGTCCTCAAAGATCTGAAGCTGTTTGGTAGTAACGAGTGTACCTAAATTCTGTGCAAATATCCAGTCTTATTCAACTTTCAGCTAATAACTTTTCTTTGATTCTCTGAGTATAAATAAGGCTGTCCATATTTGTATAACCACTGCATATCAGAGGGGTTTTTTGTATCTATGTCTTTTCCTGGTTTTGGTTTCTCGGGCACGAACATATGTTGAGGTACGAACCGGGAATTTTAAGATTCTGGCCTTCTCAACATCTCTCTCTGTTCAAATCCACAGCCTAGAACCCTCTAAAGTTTAATTGCATCCTTCCTTTCAATAGAAACCACAGTGCCCCACCTTCCCATTAAAAGTCAGTTGTTTGTCATTCCTGTTAATACTGTAGCTCCAGATGCAGAGTACAGCGTGAGCCCTCAGTTGAATTCCTGGGCCTCTGAGTTACTGTGCCTAATGCTTGGGCTGTGGACTGCTTTGGGATCAAGGTGACCCTTTTCCTCGTGACACTTGTTGCCACTTGATTGTATCCTTCCTAGAAGGCAATATATATAACCAGAAACAGGCATAATAGCCCTACTGGAATATTTTAATGGGTAAACGCGGTGCGGCATCGTTTGTGACTCTTGCCTGGAGGAGGAAAATAAAAGCTGTCTGGAATAAAATAGGCTGCTTCTGATCCCATGCCCTTGCTGCCTACAGCTCTTGGCACAGACCGAGGGAAGTGTTTGCTTTAATAACCTGTCTGCTACTGGCCAGGGGAAGCACAGCAAAAAAAAACCCCTGAGCTTCTCAGACCTGGGAGGCTCAAATGTACAATTTCAAAAGAATGATGTTAACATAGCATCTTGCAGAGGCCTGGATCTTGCGGTGTGGGAATTCTGGGAGAACACCTACTGAATGGAGACTTTCCATCTTGCTTTTGAAAGATGGAAAGTCCTTCCCACCCAACTCAGAGAGTGAATTAGGAATGGCAATTTCGTGTATGTCTGGAAATCTAATTGCAGATGCCTGGAGAAATGTAAAGTCGAGTCTAGTCAAGAAAAGAAGGAGGTGTGAAGTTTAGTGTTTAACATACTGGTTAGCAGCAGCATGCCTGCAGGGGGAAGGAGGAGGGGGTGGGAAGTATTAATTACAGCTTTGGGTATAAACACTTACATTGCAGTATCATTCTTGTTCATGTTAGCCTTTTCTTGAATCCAGCTTCATAAATACAGGAGCACTAGGGAGAAAATTTAGTCAGATTGTTTAGGAAGATATTGCACTGACAACCAAGCTCAAGAAAAGATGCTGACAATTCATAGGTCAGAGGGAAAACTTAGATACAAAAGTAGGGGTACAACAAAATGCCAAGATTTGTAGGATCTTTTAAAATACAGGTTGGCTTGTTTAGACTTTTCAAAAAAAAAAGACAGCTCCAATCCAACAATTTTGGGACTTTCCAGTGCAGAAATAGTAACATAATTTTCAGATTCAGCAGGAGAAATTGTCCTGCATTTACTGCTGTTGTTGTTTGATGTGCGATGGGACTCTTTAAAATGAACTTTCTTTCCTATTCCTTTAATTATCTGAGGTTTTTCACAGCACCTATTTCTGCTACCTTTGAAACTGTTGTAAAGCCAGATGCTACAAAGCCAGAGCAATAAGACATATGGAGACAACTTTGGGCAATGTACAGCCAGCTGGCTGAAAAGATTTTAGGAAATACATCTTCATACTTGAAAAAGAAGGAAAAAAACCCAAATGGTGAAAAAATGAAAAAGCAAAAGCTTAGCTGCAAGTATATTTGAAAACTTTTAAAACATCTCTGTATAGAAAAAAACAGAATCGTTTATCATACAATGATAGAATAGTTTGTGTTGGGAGGGACCTTTAAAGGTCATTTAGTCCAACCCCCTTGCCATGGGCAGGGATCTGATCACTCTCTGCGAAGCGCAGCTCGGAACTTGCACAATATTTACTCAATGCAGCAATAAAAGGCATGGGTTTGTTTGGATATATATATCTTTTTAAGATAAATTAGTTTTTTATTGCTCATAAATCCTTTTTTAAGGATTGTAGCAATATCTCCATGCACTTTTTGATAACATATAAAATTGGAAGAACTCTTCTGTCTAAATGCTGACGCGGAAACTGTCCATCACTGATAAGTTGCTTATTATCTTCTAGCTACAACAAATACTGCCTTAATTTTTTTTCCTCCTACTCTTTCCAGATGACTGGTTTTAAATTTCTATGCAATGAAACTCCATGATCAGCTGCTACACTGCTGGTTTGAGACAGGATACAGGTAGCACGTACTTCTCAACAAATTTTGACTTCCTTTCCTGCTGTCACTCATATCTGGCTTGATAGCTTCTGTGCTTTCAGATATTTAGACACTTTAGCAAGTATAGAACTGCTACTGTTGCAAATGAATGCCCCAAGCCCCCCTTTACAATGCAGCCTTCAACCTGGAGTCCCCTGGGTGGGGTTTTAACAAGGCAAACGAAATGTATTGCTGCTTCAGAATAAGCTATTTCCTATAGGAAATGTTCTTCCTTTTTTCTCAAAGTGGATGCTCATTTAATGGTTTGGAATGATAGCTGTCAGACAGTCACCAAAATCTTGACAATATTTTTCTCTTTCATTACTTCTATGCAATTCCAGCCTGCCTTATGCTGTCCCTTTATACAGAGCCAGTATACCAGTTCTACTGGTTTTTCAGAAAATCATATTTTCAGAAAAGTATGAATACTGACCTGTTTAGTTCTTCTCTTGGAAAACTCTGGAAGATTTTTGCAATTTGTGCTGTTTCACAGGAACTATTTAGTCACTTGAAAACATTTCTCCTGTTTTTCATCTTAAAAGGCAAATAAAGCTACAGGTACAAAGCGAAAATATATTTAACAATTTCACTACTCTTGGAAATACTGTCTGAAATCACTACAGAAAAATGGATATACAAACATGGATATTAGTCAATAAGATCTAAAGTTTTGATCTATTTTTGACATATTTGTCCAGACAAAATACTGTTTTCCTGTATTTAAGAAGGGTTTTTTTTATTTACTTGATTAGATAGAAACTGACCCTCTGATTTTGTCATCATGATCTGTTTAAATAGAATATAATTGGAAACTATGTAATAGGTTTGCTTTCTTAATTGACTAATAGCAGTCTTTGATTTTATTGCATAACTGATACCAAAAGACCTCTTTAAAAAGTCTCTATCTAAGTTTGCACATATAAATCATTAATGTTAAATAATGATTATTATTAATTATCTATAGTAATTTGCTGGGGATACTGTAGAACATGTCTTGTCTAAGCTGTTTCCCGAGGAGTTCCTGCTCGAAACTCTTACCACAGAATAAAAGAGGGAAGGTTTGCGCAGAGGAGCAGTATCTCCTCTTAAATCAGCTGGTAAAAGGATGGCGCAAGCTTCCAGGCACTTTCTTCTGAAGCAGAGGCAGCAAACACAATTTAGCAGAGATCAGGAACAAGTCCTGGGAGTCAAACAGCTCTCCTGGTTTGCCAGAGGAAGTTATTTATGAGAAAAGTGAACTTTGCACTTGCAGAAAACAGTGGGATAATAAAAACGAGAAAAGGAAGGCAGTGTTAGGCCACCTTGACTGAAGCAACTCTACTCTTGCCGCTTTTCTGGAATAGAGTCTTGATCCTAAAGTACTTCCATTACTTTCTCAGAAGCAATGAGAACCAGCACACTGGAACAGAGGAATTACTGCATTAAAAATAACACCACAACACTGCTCTTACCATCAGGTTTCCTTTGTGCACCAAGCAGCCATCCACTGTATCAGCTCGGTTCTTTGCGCTGGCCAGAAGCAGCTTTTCAGGAAGATTTGGTGTCACCAAAGTACCCGAAACTAAGAAAGCACATCAGTGAATGGCCTTGCAGCTCTGGGATGGGACATTAGAGTATTGGTACTGCATTTACTTTGTCCTGCTGACAGATTCTCATTATTGCATTAAGTTGGCCAAGCTCTGACCAAGCTGAGCAGTGTCTTGCAATCAAGTGACAACATTTCTGGGAGTAGGCTTTGGAATAACTAACATAACATGATATGGCTCTGCCTATTTTGTCTGTCTCGACAAATGAAATGGAATCCTTTTTGGAAGTTATTTCACTCTTTCACTGTCTCACTGTTCATATATATCTTAAAGAAATCTAAGAGATACTTAGCCTGAGCTGGTGCAGCCTGTATAGTGCTACTGATTGCAAAGTCTGAGTCTCAGAATTCTAAGCTGTAGCAGTAATCCAGGTGTCAGGGAGAGGACAGATGGAAATGTTTTCTTAACTGCTTTTCAGTCAATTTTGAGCAGTTTCATGCTGCTACTTTCTTCAGCCCAGTGTCTTGGAAGATGGGGATTCTGCAGTATCATGGCAAGTGTTTCGGGGTATAGGTGGCCTTGCCCTTCTGTAACTGCTTACCCTGGAGAACTGAAAAAAAAATACCTGACAGTATTAGCTGCAGGCCTAAGTGGGTCATGCCGTGCAAATGTCTCTGATCAAAAGGACAATAGATGCTGCTGTATTTGAGAAAAAAGCACTTTAATACAAGTACTAGAAATGTGATAGAATATAATAAGCACTTTTGTACTCGAGTGCAAATGCTGAGCAAGTGCCCACAAGGAAAGGGTTAGCAGAGTAAATCAGCACAGGTTAAATGTCTGTGCTTTCAAAACCGGGCTGAAATATAATATGTTGGATTTTTCCATTTTTTAATGGGAAAGCTGATTCCATTTTCAGGTACCAAAGATGAGAGAACAGATATTACATCTCCAGCTGCTTTAAATTTACGTATTTTACAAATTCTCAGAGCAGATAATAAAAACCCTGGGTTTTTTTTTTTTTTTTGTTTTGGTTTGGTTTGGGTTTTTTTTGTTTTTTTTTTTTTTTTTTTTTTTTTTTTTTTTTTTTTGCTTTTGCTTTTCCAGTGTTGTGCCCTGAGTCTAGAGTTCTGTGTTTCTACTCTTTCTGGTAATCAGTATTAGCAATTACTGTTCCTGTTCTGATAGCGTTTGTGAGAATAAACCAGTAGTTTGTAGCTATTTCTATAAAGTTTGACAAAAATGTTAAAAAAATGGTACCAATAGTTTGGAAGTTTCAACAAAAATGACCTGAATGAAATCAATGAGTAAAGCTCGGAATCTTGGCTGACACAACTGCCAGCAACAACGACCTAAAGCAAATTTTCTACTGGTGACCAGGTCAACCAAGTTTCTGAGCTTTATTTAAAGGCTAGGAGGATATTTATGGGCAAAGTTCTTTTACCATGGGCTGCTCTTTCTAGCATAGCTTGGAGTTCTTTAAGAATTGTTTATTAAAGTTTCAGTTTAGGGTGGAATATGACAATCAGAGATAAAATTTAGTGCCAATTTATCCTTTTGCCTCATGGTTTCCATAGTACACATGTGTCTTGTTCAAAGGCTCACCCATCCTTCAAGAGCAGAGCTCTCTCTGAGCTTTCCTCAGATGGATGACCTGAGCTTTATAAGTGTTTTTCTCAATGCCTGTGAGAAAAAAATGGTGACATGAGGTACCTGGTGCTACTTCCCTCATATTTTTGTGTGCTTTTGATGTAAAATGACATTATGGAGGTAGTTGGATTGTTTTGTAGATTTCCTCTTCAGGGGTGGCATCTATAATTTTTCTTTATATTCCCAGCCATTGCAGGATGCCAGTAGCACAGTTACTGTGGTGTTTTATTTGCTGCAATTGCCAGCGTATTTTCCTGCATGCATTGGAATTCAGTTAGCATGCGTTTTCACTTCACTGAAGTAATTGTTATTAGCAGCTATTTTCCTAACAGTGTGTGTTACATCTCATGCTGGTCAGTCTGAACGTAAGAATGTCTCAAGATAGCAGGTAATGGACAAATCTAATGGATTAAATTAATGCCTGTTGTAGGCTGAACAGCTTCAGCCAGAATTATCTCAGAAATTAATTTGACCCAATATGTGAACAGAACAGTTATTATCAAGACTACTGGTGATATCTTCCCTTTCACTTCTATTATTAGAACTATAATACAAACTTTAGTCCTTGTGAGAGCAAATAAGGAGACATCTGCCCTCACTGAAGTTTAAGTCAGATGTATTCTTCATACATACAGCCAGACCCTTGGCTGGTGTTATCAGCCCAGCTGATTCCAATGCATCTGCAAAACCAAACGCCATTCTCTAACATCCTCCAAGAAACCAACATTACAGCAGGTTTGCACAATGCTCTTGGCACAAAATTATGCAATTTAATGTGTAATCTGTTAGTTTATTCTGTGCAGGCCGGAAAGGAGATTAAATGTCCAGTCTACCTTGCAGGTGGTAAAAGCTGAGACTAGTTGTGACAATATGCCCTTGAAATTAGTAAAAGTAGCAAAATTGCTTGACTACTGGTTAATAGTTAGGTGCTGTCTCTCTGCCTAATCGATCAAATGCCTGCCTCTTGTCGCCCCCACCCTTTCTTTCTTATTTTAATGGGTTTGAGGCAAATTCATTTTAGTAACGAGGAACTTACTATCACAGTACAAGAGCTTTTACTCTTGCAAATCAATTAAATCAGGGAGTATATTGCTACCAGGCTCTTAAAAAATAAATTTTAAAAAATAAAACAAACAAACAAACAAACCAAAAACAACCCCAAAGACTTTTTGGTAGTCTGAAGCAAATGAACTTGCCTTTCTAATTTTTCTTGAGCTTTGGGTTCACACCTTGCAACCCTCACTGTGTTGCATTTTCTTGGCAAACTCTGCCACAGGATGAAGTTTGAGGAATTAAGTAAAGTAACAACATGCTCTTTTGGTTTACATTTCTTCAGGATGCAGAAATGGAATATTTGGATTTCTTCTTTTCCAATTACTGCAATGTAGCTTGTTTGCTTGCTGTCTGAAGAAAAAGCTAAAGAAGAAAAATTACGATATTTTGGGAGAAAATTTTCATTTCTGGAGGAAATGTACTGCATTCTAAAAATGTTAGTTTAGTACCAATACTTTAATGTTTTTCAAAGATTAATAGAGTAACCACTAATGCAGTCTCAAAGACCATGGAAACAGTCTAAGATTTTTTTGCAATTTTTTCCTGCTTAGCAAAATAGCTCTTTCACTTTAATAGTTGGTCTACTATGTCCTCAACCATATTACAATTTGATAATAATGTAAGGGCTGATGTTTCAGTGAGAAGTCATCCCTAAAAGGGAAAACTGTCAAATGAAAAAACAATAGAGAAAAGCCTTCATTGACTCAAAACAAGAGCTTTTGAGCCCTGTGAATCTTAATCTCATTCCAGGCAAAAATTGGTATGGAACGTGGCTTTCAAAACAGGTGTTTAAAGTCTTATTTATACATTAGGACAGCATTTGTGTTGCTATTCAGTGGAAAAAAGGATAATGAACTAAATACTGAATCATTTTCCTGAACTGGGTCATTCTCAGTCTACTGTGTTGCATATTGAAATGTTTTAATAAGCTCCTTTACAATGGCATCTCTACTTTCAGGTAGCCCTGTCCACTCCAAGGGAGGCCCTGCCATGTGTTTGCTTAAAGCTCTGAAGTATTGGAATGCTTTCCCCCAAAAGAAGTCTTCATTTTAAGATAACCTCCAAAAACCGATAGCAGTCTAAAATGTGGAAGAGGAACAGAGACACTGAAGATAACAAATTCTGGCAGTCCCTGAGTCTCTTTAGTGCCCTTTGAAAATTAGGGTTACCAGAGAGGGAGCTTTTTCCCTGAGGCATTTCCTTAGTGTTTTCCAAATGTTGATTCATCAGAGACAAATGGTCAGAGCCACTGAAGAATCCTATTACAGATGCAGATATTTTTTGTTATATATGTTTCCAAGTTTAGCTGCATTCCTGAAAATGTAACTGAGACAAAGTATGTGCAAAAGCTTTGCTTATAGTGTTCTCCACTCAATTCAGCTCAAATTGAGCTCAAACTCAAACAATTTTCCTTCAAGACGCATTAGAAGCAAGATGCTTTTAAGTGTGACAATGGTTGCATTTCGTCATAAGCAGTTAATCTGATTCATATAAAATACTCCTTCCTTGGCAAGGAAACATGCTTCCAGCATTCCCTTGCACAAAATTCAGCAGGAGTTCAAGAAACTGCAGTTCAGCTGCTGAAGAACAGTCAGCTTGGACTGCTTTGGGTATCTATGTTTCACTTATTCCACTATCCATTTTATTATTTCCTACACTCAACTAAAGTCAAAAAGAAAATGAGGAGAACAGAAGGAAGGGGGACATCAATGGCTCTGAAGGACTAGAAGTGATAGGCAGGACCAGGTATAATAAAAATTGAAGCAAATTGTAGCCCATGCCCTGTTTTACACAGGCCAAGCTTCCCATCTGATGGTCTCAATCATATCTACAGATGAGCTGACTGAAGGTATGAAGCCATGGTATTACTACAGGCCTATTTACAAAGGTGCTTCAGACACAATTTATAGATATGACTGAGTAGTGTATAATTTCTTGATGTTTTTTCTGAACCCTTCCCTTTTCTTTCTCTATTTCCCCTGTCTTTAGAGCCTCTTTGTTGAGAAGTTTGCCTCTCTGCAGGATCCTGACTTTTGTTGCCAGACAATTGAAGCCTACATAGGATCATTGTTACTCTGGGAACCACACTTCTATTCTTGCTGCCAATGGCATAGTTAAGAAAAACTGTTCTGCCTGACTAGACTGGCAACAACAGGGACCAGTGGCAAATTTAAATGAGCCATTACTGAAACACAGTTTGAGAAATGCAGAAAATCAGTCTAAGCTTTCTGGTCATAATGAGCTGATTCTCTTTTTTTACAGCAACAGATCAGTTGGTAATAGCAGGTGATACCATATTAAAGAGAGAAGAGAGAAAAATGAGTTGAAACCTCTCCAACCATAAGCTTTGTAATATCAAACCAAATTTCCTAGTGTGCAATAGGTTAATGTTTCCAACATGCAAACAGGAGTCAGTTGGTTCAATAATGTCTTGCTAAGCAAAACCAGAAAAACACCAACCAAGGACGTGACTGGGATAAATACTTAATTTATGAAATTTAGTTATTTCAATTTTTTACTGTTTTGAAGAAACCCACAAAGGCAGCTATAGTATCCATACACCCCTCTCTAAGTCTATTGTGTATGTCGACAATGTGTATTTAATCACAAGAGTATGCAGAGTGTAATGTTTTTCCCACTTGAAACATTTTAAGCACCAATTCAGCAACTTTATGCTTTTTGAAGAGATACTTACATTGCAGCACGTTGTCCCAGGGACTCTTCAAAGATAAGTCTCCAGTTTGGCCATAGGTGGTTTGCTCTAATTTAAACTGAAAGACTGCCAAAACTATATAAGCAAAAAAAATTGTCTCTCCTTAACATTTCTTTAGGCCCTTTCATTCATCTCTCCTCAACATCACTGCAAAGTTCTCTGTAGAGGATGGGGGAAGCTCCACTCCAGATGTCTCCAAAGTAAAGAGCTTTCCCTTCCTTTTTGGCGTCAGGCACTGATCTTAAATAAGGCTACTATTGCCAGACAGTGGTGGAGATTAATATCAAACATAAAACTTCCCTGAGAGACTATTAAATCAGTGTTGACCTCATTTTAATAACATGTAATATTTCCATGGATTGCGAGCAAGTAAACAAGCTTTGAAAAATACCTTGCATAAATGGACTTTGAAACGGAAAAGACTGTTAAAAAGTCAGAAAGGATACAGAGACTATTCTCTGAAGGGCAAAAAAAAAAAAGGAATTTTTTGTAGAACAGCACTTCACTGAGTTAGAAACTTCTTGTATCACTAATGTGCCATTTCTTGTCTTGGACAGCTCTGCCATAAAATGCTTTTGGGAAAGCTTTTTAAAAACATTAGTGTCATACCTTACTGGGATCCACTAGGAAAAATGTACTTCAAAAATCATGTGAGAAACCTGAAAGGGCAAAGGAAAGCTTGTCTGGGATATAGTCCTCTTTTGGATTACACATGTGCCAACAGCTGCTAAAATTGAGATATTCTGTGTTAATCTTTTGATGATTCTTCATGAGAAATACAGGTGGGAAATGGATTGCCTCTTCAGATAAATTATATTTGGAATAATGTGAACTTCAAAACAATGAAGCTGAAGAACTAGCAGTAATTCTTCAAGCATATACCTTATAAATAAATACCTTGCTCCTTTGAGAAGAATTAGTGGTTAGTCTTGAGTCTTGTATTGTTGGTGGCGTGCCTTGAAATTGCTGATTTGCCAAGGGGGAAGTAACCAGCCTTTAATTTTCTGGATTATACTTTATCCCTTTAATGGAAAATTTGACCTTGCTTAGACAGCTACTTACACCCCAGAAAGCAGCCTGTGTGGCAAATACTCCTGACCATGTGGCCAGCCCTGGAGTGTGGTTGTCTGCCCCAGCTTTAGCAAGGCTTTCAGCACTGTCTCTCACAGCATCCACATAGGAAAAATCAAGGAGAGTGGGTTAGATGAGTGGACAGTGAGGTGGATAGAGGACTGGCTGAATGACAGATCCCAGAGGGAAGTGATCAGTGACACAGGGTCTCTCTGGAGGCCTGTCACTAGTGGTGTCCCCAAACGTTCAACACTGGGCCCAGTATTGTTTAACCTGCTCACCAATGATTTGGATGAAGGGGCAGAGGTCCCCTCAGCAGGTTCACTGATGAAACAAAGCTGGGAGGAGTGACTGATACCTCCGAGGGCTGTGCAGCCCTTCAGAAATGCCTCAACAGGCTGGAGAGATGGGCAGAGAAGAACCATCTGAAATTCAACCCGCTGTGGTCATTTCCAACCTTAAACTATGATTCCTGGGAGTGTTTTGGCTCAGTGAAAGTCCAGTGGGGAAATATTGTTGCAGGGCCTTCAACAGTGCACCTGGATGCAGTGCTTGTCCCTGGAAATGTGCCTGCCATGTGTGTCTGCTGCAGTCAGAGATCTGCCCAGTTGCCACTGTGCTCTATCCAGTGCTCTGATGTGAACAGTCTCTGCCTGGTGCACTTGTGATGTTTTGTTGTGGGCAGACTGTGTATTCATTTTAGGCTACAAAAGAATTGCTCCATGCCCAAGAGCATAGATTATGTCTGCATTTCTACCCGTGTGTGTCTGGCCATTCGTGTATGCTATAGACCATTAGTTTTAAAACAGGGCTGCTGTTCCTCGGACTCCTGTTGGGACACAGAACTGTTGCTGCTCTTGTTGCCAAGTATGTAGTATTTCAAAATCAGTGTCTTGCTCATAGCATGTTTTTTTACTTTGTTTTACAAATTCCAGTTCTTGAGTCTATCCTCACCTTACAGCATTCATTGTGAACCAATTGTTCTAAAAGCTTTACAAGATGTGAGAGCCTTATGCAGTAGCTGGTCTTGTGGGTATATAAATAATGGCTCTTATTTCTTCAATGGATATCTAATGTTTAGGGAATTTAATTTCTTCTTGGCTGCAGCCTGTAAATATTCAGTCTAATATTCCATTCCCAGCACATTTAATAGTCGTCACACTTCAGCACCTTTTTTTTTTATCTCTCCTCTTTTCAGGTGGGAGTGTCATGATGTTTGAGACAGTGAGTCTCTCTGGATCTGGTTCAGTTGACATGGGGTCCCTTGGCAGGCAGCTGAGGGTCTGTCTTCCATTCATAATTGTACCTGGCGATGTGGCAAAGGTTTGAATGTCTGATTTCTATCTTCTGTCACAGTGGAAACTCTGCCTGGCATCAATGAAGCCACAGGTTTTTAAAGTAGGAGGGCTTATTTGGCCAGGTTGAACAGCCTCATTATGCATAGGCGCTGTGTACGGTGAAGAGAAGAATCTCAAGACAAGACACAGGAGGTGACATTGCTTAGGCATCCCCATTTCTCATCCTCACATCACAGAGTTCCATTTTGACTCACTCTGTGCTGCTAAATCTGTTCCCCCCCCAAAAAACCCCAAACTGTATTTTCCTATGGTAAAAATCCCTTGACTGTATCCTTTGAGGAAAAGAGATTTTTTTTTTACTAGAGCCAAACCTCAGAGTAGCTCAGTACTCTGAGCAAATGTTTAACAAAAAAAAAAA
>VZTI01005027.1:1016-12802 GCA_013397865.1 Struthidea cinerea | reverse complement strand
AAAAAAAAAAAAAAAAAAAAAAAAAAAGGCAGCAGAACAAAACAAAACCCTACAACCTATTCTGTGTTCAAAGTTCCAGTTTTCACAATTTAGCAGTCATTATCAAATGTTAATGACAGGTGTAATTTGAGTGCCACTGCAGAATGAAAATATAAGCACTGTCCTTCCTTACTTTGGCTATTCCTCTGTTTTATCTGCTGGGAAGAGATATTTGAATCTACAGGATGTAGTCACCCTGTTTTGCCAATCTTACAAACCCCATAGTTTTGGCTATGCATTATAAAGTATTATCACTTTGCACACCTGCTGCTAATTTTTCTGGAGCAATCAAACTGATTTGGACTCTTTCCTAAGCTGAGAGAGCTTTTTGGTAATGTCTCATGCAGTTCAAATGCAGTGGGACAGTGTCAAAGGGGTCTGCTGGGTGAGTCCCACTGTCTGTAGGAGAAAGGGAGCAACCGAAGGTCAGTAATGGAAAGCTGCCTTAGATCCCAGCTGCATATGGAGCTGAGAGCTGTCTAACAGAGCCATGTCCTTCTTTTCCTCTAGGCACTCCAAGGAACAGAAGTCTGTCCAGTGGCTCTCAGGATACATGGCTCAGCGTTTAGAAAGGATGGCCTTTAAGTTTGAAAGCTGCACTTAAAGTAAGAAAATAATTGTATCAGCAGTGGATATGATTCATCTCATTTAGGGTAGACTTGTTTCACTTTCTTCCAGCTTTTATTTTGCCTTTTGTTTTGAATCCATAATAGCTGTGCCCACCGTGAAGCACAGGATTTTTCCGTGTTGGATCTATCAGTAGAAACTGTTATGAAGAACCAGTCTGGGACACAAGTGCCTTGTCTGGCAGAAAGAATCCCTGTAAGATGGGCAAAACCTGTATCCCAAGCACAGTGAAGAGACTGTTTATTGCTTGCTGGTGCTTCATCCGTGCTGCATTCCGTGCTGCTGAGAGGAGGGTAGGCCTGGAGCACCTAGGTTTCTTCTGGCAACCTCCAAGCCAGAGCAATTTGTTCATTTTTTTCAAATTTTGTTTCAACCATCTAATTTCCACTTGTATGTATAAAGGAGTCACCTGGTTTGTTTACCAGGCCTGGCCAACAGCTAAGGTGGTGAGTGAAAAATGGGTAGAAGTGATTCAACTAAAAAGACCAAAATAATGAAGATAAAAATCTGGGAGATTCTTTAGTTTCCCTTCTCCACTCACCTGCTCTGTGCTTTTTAAGTCAGGGAGGATGTTCAGACAGTCCCCAAGTCTTGATATTCCCCAACGTTCTGTCTTGAATGAGGCTGTCACACACTTTTAATGATCATATCACTTATTAGCCTCCTGGATAGCTCCAGGGGACAATTTGGAGGACACGGGTTATATCATATTAAAGTGCATCTGTACTATTAAGATGCCTGTCCTGGGCAATAGGCAAAACCAGAGAGCATAAAAAAATATTGGTCAGAAGGGCTCCACTTAAGCAACTTGCATCACTAATGGGTTTGTGCAGCTGATCTTCTTTTACTGCTGTCAGCCTTTTAGCCTTTTGAAGAATTAAATAATGCACAGGGGGACAGTGCAGAGGTGTGTTATATCCTCCTACACTGAAACACTGCCCCAATGGTAGCTGTGTTTTAAAATGGAGCCCTCCAGCTTATCTCGTTAAAAGAAAAAAAGAAAGAAAAAGAAAGACAAACTCTAATCGTGAGAAAGAAATGCCAAGGAATCCATGAATGTTAGTTGATGCAGTCTTTAAAGTAAACAGATAAAAGTGGGATTAATTGTCACTGATGCTGAAATCTTCAGTCTGCGTCATGCAGCAGAGGGAATTCTGGAGGTTTTTTCCAGGTGACTTGAAAAGATGACAAAATGTGGTCGTGACCTCAGTGACTCCTGAATTTTGTCCCATATATGGTGCCTTACTTTATGTGGAACACTTAAGCAGCACAGCTACAGACTCCTTTCTAGTGGGACACAGAGGAGTAAATGTACCTGCTCAGCAGAGCCCAGTGCACCAAGCCTGCCTGGGAACCAAGGGCTGCGCCCAAGCACTGCCCCTCAACCTGCCCTGGGAAACGACTGGTTCTGCAAAGTGATTGTACTGACTGCAGCCCGGGAGTTCAGCCATGTCCCGCCAGGTGCCCAGTGTTTACGGGCATGAAGAGAAGACTGCACTTTTCCCTAAGAAATTACATGAAATATCTATCCTTTGATAAAGTCTTTTGAAAAATTACATGCAATATTTTGTTGGTTCTTTCGACAGCAAGAGAAAAGAGAGATCTTCAGAAAATCTAACTAAACATGAAAGGTAAAACTGAGTGGAAAAAGAGGATGGAGGAAAGGAGATTTTTCCTAACAAAAACTTTTTCCAAATATTGTGTATTTGTGGTATTTGGGCCAGTTCCAGGAGGTAACATAATACTGTTTTGATTAGTATTTAGATCATTGAAACCAACAGATTTTTGTGAAATGGCACCTACTGGGTAGATGTTGGTAAAGAGGGAAACTCCTTAGTGGTTTAATATAGATGCTACCAAATTCACTGCTATAGAGGTATGTTTGGAATCCATATTTTCTGAGCATGTCACATCATAAGGTCCTTGTGTTTCCTCAGTATTTACACATATAGCCTTGCAATTTTTTTCCTTATCAGCTTTCTCATAGTTACTTTCTTTGTGACTATTTTCTATTAAACCTTTATTTGTATTATTTACAGGCACCTCTGTGTTATTCCCAAGGAGTTTTTCATGTTGACTTCTTTATTTGTAGTAGTTTATATTTTTCTTTCATGGCTGGCTATAGGTTTTCCTGAAATGACATTCCAATTTTAACATTGCCGTATAATGTCCGTGTTAAAATGTTCGTAAGCAAGAAAGACACTGTGATAATTTAAGCCTCAGAAAATGAAGAGGAGGCTGTTATAAAGGAAGAGGCTCCTCTGAGATCAGGCAGGATTCAGCATAGAAAGAGCTTTCTTCTGCCACCTTCAGTCACCTTGAGCAGCCCGTGATTTCTGAGGGGCCACACTCTTTCAGATCACTTGGGCTCCTTGCCCAGTGAAAATCTGTCCAGCGAGGACAAGGGGAGATGAATCTAAGACTTTCCTGCCTAGAAGCTTTCTGAAAAGATTAATTACTCTGTGAAGGAGTCAAGTAATGAGAAATGACATTGCTTTTGTCATCAGCCATTGGGTCCCTGGATGGTCATTCCCATTTTCCAGGGCTAATCTCTACAGTAAATGGTTTTCTTTTTGTTGACTGTCAGTGGTATGGCACTGTGCAGTGACCTGCACGTCCAAGTGCTCTGGACTAAGATCTTGTGGCCTCTGTCAAGTCTGTACAGGGTGTATCTCCTGTTCCCCAATGCTGCCTGCCATCAGTTCCTTTCGGTCTGAAAGGAAGGAGACTGAGCAATTTGTCACCTCTTGTTGAGAAGTGGCCTTTGCTTGCTTGATGTCCAAGTCCTTTCTTGCTGGCCTTTCTTCTCTTGCTTTTGAACCTCTTTTTCATTTCTGCAGTGATGCCTTGCTCCATCCCTCCTCCTGCCCTTTTCTGCTATTTTCTGTTCTCTGCTTAACTCCTTCCTTCTTTACAGGTTATGGCTTTACGTGTCTGTGCATGCACACACACACACACAGAATTTAAGTAAATAGAAAAATCTACTTCCAGTAGACACCTAGAGACCTACTTTTTTCTTGATGATTTCACAATGTTGTGTGGTCTGCAGTTGGTCTCTGACTAATTAAAATTATCATGACACCAAAGCAGCATGCACACACTAGTCCTATAAATTTTTATTTAGTTTTATGTATCTGTTATTTCCTGTCTAAACAATATGAGAGCACCTTCCAAGGGACAGTTTCTTTGAAAACTGTTGATGTCAGGGGATGATATGTGAGTAGTGGTTTGCTGTACAGCTGCACTGAGTCTCCCACAAATAACAGTGAGAATACTTAAATTAAAAATCTGGACTTTTATTAGGAAATTTGCCTTGGTCACGTGAGAATTTTCACCTGGTAACAAATTCAATATTTATATATCTATATATATCTACAGGCAGCCTTTAATATGCATGCCAAAAGACTGAAAACACTGCAAAGGGAGAAGCTGAAGCTACCCAGAAATTTAGTCCTCTGTATCCCACAAATTCATGTCTTTGCTCCTGCTGTCACACTCCATAGCATGGCTGTCTTCCTTGGTGACAAGATTGAGGACTGCAGTTTGGCTTTGGGAAGAAAACCAGGTGCACACACCTGTATTCTGTGTACAGCTACACAACTGTTTATTTTCCACGTAGTTCCCTGTGACAATTCTTCATGAATAAAAAGGTGCAATGAAGAGATTCTCGCTGTGATGAACCCTGCAGATCTGCAGCTGATGACAGAAGACCACTGAAAGGAACCAAACCTTAGATGTATCAGCCTAATTGACTGGATTGTAATGCAGTACAGTCACTTTTGGTCCCTGGTCCTTTTAAGTACTTTATTCTTTTTCTCACAGAATGAGCCACTTTTCAAAGTCAAAGAGTGTGTGCAGAAGGCAGTGATCTGTTCCCACCACCCCCAGGCAGCTGACCAGGAAGCATACCACTTTATCCCAGCTGAAGGGGAAAACCAGGGATGTTTTCAAAACTAAATACAGGTTCGGCAGTCTCTGGGACACAGGAGGAAGCTGGATTTCAGCCATGTATGTCCCAGGCTTTACATAAACTGAGATCTTGTGCACACACCTCTGAAAAGCATAAACTGCTCATCTGGTAATGGAGTGTCTGAAGCTGTAGGAAATAAAGTCCTGCCCCCACCTCACAGATCTTGTAACCTCAAGTATGTGATAAGAAAATGAGCAGATGTAAAACCAAAGGTAGCATCCAGCTGAGCTTGAGAGTTTGGAATAAGTGTGAAGGGAGTAACCACAACACAGGGGCAATGAGTCAGCCATTAGGTTTATGGGAAGGCATCAGTAAGTCTTAAGCAGAAATTTGAAGTGACTGTAGATCCTCTTTACAGGAAGCTTCTCATTTCCAAAAGGAATGTGATAAAAGAGGAAGAAGCAGTAGTGCAGTATTGGAGAGCACCAGCAGCTGGGGAGTGACCTCTTATCTTCTTGGTCAGCTGCAAGCAAGCACTGAGCAGTGCGTGCTTTGATAGAAGGGGGTAATAGCATGGAACAGATTTGATCCAATAGAGGTAGATGAGGGATGCAGAGTATGAAAATGCTGTAGAGGTCCTAAGTCAGCAAGATATGTTTTTCTGCAATGTGTTAAACAGTTTTCTAGGGAGTGAAAAGAAAGCAGATGTGTTGAAACCAGGAAGATGAAGCTTCAGGTGTAGAGAGGTGAGACAATGAAAACCTGAACCAGAGTTTTACCAAATGAAAAGGGACTGGATTTTAAAGGCAGTTTGGAGGTAGAATGAACATGATTTGTGTTGAACAGGTTGCCTCTTCTCTTGCCAGCTGTGTGCATTAAAGAGAACACTGCTTTTGCCATTCACAGGTTACTCCTCTTACAAAATTACTGAAAATTTTCATGCCTGTCCTTATTTAGAAACAGTTGCAATTAAGGAAATCCAATTATTTCAGTTCCCTTTGTTTTGGTTCCTCTTATTGTTGAAATTAGTTCCTCTGCTAGAATCTGCAACTTCTGTTTTACTCGTTATCCCCGATGTAACAATTATGTCAGCATAAAAATCCTCCCAGCTTGCAGAGTGCTTTTCTATAGTTCTGAAATCCTGTGAGAAGATTTTTGTTCAGGAACCTAAAACTTTAAGACTATGCAAACTGTGTTTCTGAATGTTTATCTTCTTTTTTATGTCACTACTAAAAGCAAAAGCTCACACAACTCTAGGGCGTTCTTTAATTAACCCTCATCTAACTCCCACTCATGTTCACAGAAATACTTCCTTTCATGTCAATGAACCTGATCTGAGTAAAGTTAAAGCCTAGATAATACCAATCTCACTTCAGGAATATTAAAAATTGTTGCAATATGAGCAAAGATCAATACTCAGGAAGTTTCCTGGTGATACAAAACTTGGGGAGCGGTTGATACACGTGAAAGCTCTGTTGCCATTCCGTGGGACTTTGATAAGCTGGAGAGTTTCATGGAGAGGAACTTAATGAGGTTCAACAAGGTCCTGCATGTGGGGAGGAATAACCCCAAGTCCCAGCACAGTTTGGGGGCTGACCTGCTGGAGAGGGGAAAAAGCACCTGGGAGTCTTGGTGGGTGACAAGCTGACCATGAGCCAGCAGTGTGTCCTTGTGGCCAGGAGAACCAATGGTACCCTGGGGTGCATCGGGAAGAGTGTGGCCAGGAGGCTGAGGGAGGTGATCCTGCCCCTCTATTCAGCCCTGGTGAGGCCCAACCTGCAGTGCTGTGTTCATTTCTGGACTCCTTAGGACAAGAAAGACAAGGAGCTACTGAAGAAGGTCCAGAGGAGGGATACAAATGTGAGGAGGTATCTGGAGCATCTCTCTTATGAGGAGAGACTGTGGGAGCTGGGCCTGGTTAGCCCAGAGAAGACTGAGAGGGGATCTCATTAATGCATATAAATATCTCAAAACCAGCGGCAAGAGGATGTGCCAGACTCTTTTCAGTGATGCCCAGCGACAGGACAAGGAGCAAAGGCCATAAACTAAAACACGAGATGTTCCACCTCAACGTGGGGATAAAACTTCTTTACACTGAGGATGGCAGAGCCCTGGAGCAGGCTGCCCAGGGAGGTTGTGGAGTCTCCCTCTCTGGATACATTCCAGCCCCACCTGCGTGTGTTCCTGTGTCACCTGCTGTGGATGTCTTTGCCTTGGCAGGGGGGTTGGAGGATGATCTCCAGGGGTCCCTTCCAAACCCAACAATTCTGTGATTCTGTGAATGCCTATTTCAATATACTGCACGGAAGTAATGTTTTCCTGTACAGCACACATTACTGAGGATTTTCCAAGTATAGTTTTCCAATCTCTCTTTAGCATAAACTGTAGATGTGTTAGATTCATGCTTGTGATATGTAACCTACGATGAAAGAAATAACGCCTCTGGATTGAAAGGACAGGAATGGTGATAGCACATGCCATGCCAGAGGGACATGATTAGCCAGAGGAATTGCAAGCACCTGGAGCCATTTGTTTCTCCTGGAGGAGTCAGTGCTGAGAGGAGTAAACACTGAAGTTGGCCTAGGGAAGGAAGGTAAGATGCCTTTGTCTTTTATTTGGTTTAGTTGTTTGTTTCCTTAACAAGAAGAAAGCAGAAGTCAACTTTGGGCCATGAATGAAAAAAAATATATATTTTGTGTTATTTTTCACTCTCAGGCAGAAAGGAAATTGTCCAGGTTGTGCTGATATTTTTGTTGGCGGAAAGCATAGGTGTGGAAACCCAGTGGCTACCAGACTGACCTGGGGAAGGGGCAAGATGGTACAAGACAGCCTTGCTGCTCTTATCGTTATTGGCTGTTGAGACCGAGGATCCAAATTACAATGTTATGACAGTATTTATAAAAATATTCAATATTTTCCATCAATCTGACATGTGGGGCTATGGAAATGAAGGTGACCTAGGAGGGCATGCTTTCAAGCCACGGGCTGAAGTTTCTTTTTTATCTTTACCAACAATACAAGGGGGAAGGCGAGTAAAGCTGAGGCTGTGATTCTGCAGTCTCTGCACTGACACGAGCACAGGCTGCTGCCAAAGACATGGAGAGGCACATTTTGACAACAGGCTGCCCTTACATTTACAGTCGTGGAATTACAGAATACTCTGAGTTGGAAGGGTCCCACAATGACCATCAAAGTCCAACTCCTGGCCCTGCACAGGACACCCCAGGAATCCCACCATATGCCTGAGAGTGTTGTCCAAATGCCCCTTGAACTCTGTCAGGCTGGTGCTGTGACCACTTCCCTGCAGAGCCTGTTCCAGTGCCCCCGGCTGAAAAACTTTTTCCTGCTATCTAAACTAAACCTCCCCTGACACAACTTCAGGCCATTCCCTCAGGTCCTGTCACTGTTACCACAGAGAAGAGATCAGTCCCTGCCCCTCCTCTTCCCCTCATGAGGAAGTTGCAGGCTGCAATGAGGTCTCCCCCCCATAGCTAATTCTGTTAGTCCAGGCTTTCTTGTTGATAGGAAAAGGGGTATAACTCTGGATTGCATGTAAAAAGCAGCAAAAGCTACAAAGGTAACATTTGACTCCCTACGGTACATAGGTTAAATTTCTCTTCTAGGTTTAATTTTTTCAAAAGCACTAGGGTGTTTGAGGCAATCTTATCTTACCCGCTACACCCAATTTTTGCATAAATTTGATTATGAACATCGGCCATCATAACACCAGAGAGGGTGTTTTGGAGAAGTGCCTGGACATGGTGGTGGTACCACAAGCCTCCATCCCTGCTGTGCTCTGGCAGTAGGACCCAGTTGAGTGGAAAGTTCCAGCCTTTCTCCCTTTCTGAATATGAATGTTCTGTCTGCAGGAAATAGGGATTAAGAACTTCAGCTCTGTTCCCTGCTGATGATTCCAAAGTGTCCTGTTACTGTGCTTACTCCAAAGGTCACATCTTCATGAGCATGATGCCACCACCTCAGACAGACGCACAGACTTCAGGAGAGGTACAGTAACTAATTATTCTCTAATTAGCATAGGAGAGGTACAGATCCAGAGAAACCATATGAAATCATTCCAGATTGCTTTTATGTACTGCCTTGCATGAGTTTTTTATTCACTTGTAATTCAGTAAATTTAAATCAAACTGAGGAAAGTATTTGTTCTTCTGATCCCTGCTTGCAGTTTCTTTTCTTTCTTGAAACACAGTCACTTTCAGAGAGTTTCAGACAACCAGTTTCCTTCTAATCTCTACACAACCCACACCTGCCCTTTCACTTTTCATGGTGATGTCCAGACCTCTCTGATGGTAGTCCCTTGACCAGCTTCTTCAGGCAATGCCTGAAGTGATGTCTCCAGCTGATGTGCTTTTTTGGAAACAGCCTCTCAACATACAAAACATCCAGAGACTGGAAAGGACAGATGTAGGAATGCACCCTCTGTTGATTTGTGTTTTATGAATGTTGTGAAGCAGAGATTAAATGTGTACAGAACCCAGCAGAGTACAGCTTTGATCTGTGACCAGCTCTTATTATCAAACTCCTCAATAATAACATGGAGTTCCTGGAGCACAGTTTTTTCTTCAATACTGTCCACAGGGAGAATTAGCACACAATTTCTGCAGTGTCTGAAGAAAGATGATGCTCAGCTGGTGCACAGATAGCATTCCTCTCTTCTTCCTGCCTACCTACTTCCATGAAACCTGCAGAAAGATAACCTACAAGAGACCTTGTGTGTGAATTGCAGCTGGCCAGAGGTTCAGGATCATGAAGGCAGGAACTGAGAAATACCAGAGCCATGACTTATGTTTTGCTTTCAAATCTTCTAAGCCAAAAATGGGCTGGCTGCTTTATTTCTGGTTAAGGAAAAACAAAACTGAGATTATACCATTGCAAGTAGTGTGCAAAGTGTAAAACAGACCACAGAGCAAAAGTAAGGCTGCCTTACTAGGCTGTAGACAGTAATACATCATTCTGCTAACAGAGGGCAATGTAGAAAAGCAAACGTTTGTACAAAGCCAGTTCGTCCCTAAGTGTGAATTCAAGACATTTTTACTTTGCTTCTTCATGTTAAGTCAGATCTGTGTTTCTGGAATTACAGTGCTTAATACAAAATCTGAAAGTATCTATAGCCAAGACTGTGACGAGGATGCCCCAAATAACCATCCTCATGAAAACCTACTTCAGTCTATAATAAGTCACTCTCATCCTCCCAAGCTTTCTTGGAAGAAAAATCTAGAGGAAGTAAAATGGGATCTTGCTGACTCCAGTTTTTCCCCAGCTTCTCAGAAATAGTTCCATTAGAAGGCAATCATTGAAGCAATTTAAACCTACATTTAGGGGATGCTGAAGGATTTGTTTTTCTCCATGAGAACGTGCTTCAGGTTTCACATGCAGAAATGGGAGAAAAAGGTCACTCTGGCTTATAGTCTGCAATGCTAATCAAGCAAATGCTGGGGAGATAGGCCAGTGTTTTGTGGTTTCTGGCTGCTTAACTGGCAATGGAATAATCAACCAAGTAATTAATAATAGAATCTTTTTATCTTTCTTAGACAGATTTGGGTTTGGTAGGGACTACACAGGAAACATCTGGGCATAACCTTTCCTTGAGTGTGTGGCAGCCATTGACGTACAGGTTCCGTGCCGTGGGTAGGAGAAAATTCCCCATTTGTCATCACAGCACTTCCGTGGATAGAGCAGCTGCATCTCTCGCCCCTCTACAGCACTTGCACTGTGTGCAACAACAGCAGCCAGCCAGCAGCACTGTAACGTAAATGTGTCCAAAATCATACTTCAATTTAATTACCTATAAAACTGTATTCTATAAAAGAGGAGGAAGAAAATGCCATTACTTTACTTAAATAGATCAAATTTCAGTAATAATCCTGAAAATTCCTTTACCTTTGATTTAACGAAGGCAGGAAGGGCCTGGGTAGTCACTAAATCAGCTGTGCACTGGTAGAAGGAACTTGGTACTGCAGCAGAGATTCAGTGCTCTAATTAAAAAGTCTCAGGCTATTGGTATTTTCCATTATGAGAACAGAATGTTTGTCTGCCTCACAATTATGATGCTATCTTGACTTGTCTCATATATCACAGCCATGTGGAAATTAATTTTGGGGGGAATTTAGAATGTGTTCTTTACAGCACTCTCTTTTAGGAAGGTTGGAAAAAATGTGCTGTCCATTTAAAGGTCCTAAAGTGTGTTTCCAGTGCTTTTATATTGCATTCTGATCTACCTGACCTTTTGTTTTTATTATTTTCCCATCAGGAAAAAAAAAAAAAAGAAAAAGAAAAAAATCTGGGTTTCTTATCTTCTTAGTGGTGCAATTCTATAGGAGCTTTAAAAACTTTTCTTATGCTACAAATTCTTCCAATTTTCTGGGTGTAGGGCATTGTACCACTGCCTGTAATTTTTCTGAGCAACCTATTCCAGGTTAGTTTTCATTTCAAAAGTACGGTTTCTTTTGCTCCTTTCTAAATAGTTCATGGAGGCCGTGTTTCTAAATTATGCAGGAAAGACTCCACCAAAAAAAAAAATAAAAAAATAAACTCTATCAGGAATCAAAGCCATGGAAATGGTATTGTCTGCTAAGTGGTATCTGGGCATGTTCCTATTTAGTATAAAGGCAAGAAGGTAATGCAGTCCCAAGTATTCAGGAAGTCCTGCGGAGAGCAACAGCAGAACTGAAGAATAGAGAACCTATTTGCTGATTGTGTTTTCAGCTGCAATCACAGCACAAATCTCTCTTGCTGCATATCTTCTTTTCGGGTCTATTACAGATACATATAGTGTGTATGTATATAGAAGTATGCAGGGTTTTGGGCTAGGCTGTAACTGGTACAGGGTGATTGGCAATAATGAACAGTGTGCATGTTGAAACAAACTGAAAACAAACACTCCTGAAGCAGACAGTGCTCTTTGTAAAGCTTATTTCACAGTTCACTTCACCTGAAATCACCTTTTTCATATTTCCTGTGTTGCTGTTACAGAATGAGGCTGTCCCTGAATGGCAGCACTTGGCCATGGGCCTGTGCTCACAGGATGTGTGCACGTCCAGTCCCACCCCAACTTGAATCAACCTAGAGGATGTGGAGTTACAGTTTAGTTCCTGGTGCAGGATTTGAGAATAAATATCATAATACTTTCAGTCTGAAATAACTTTATCTGTATTTGTAACTTCTCAAAGGAAATAGTAAATATCATTAAATG